>JAODFY010009866.1:0-13235 GCA_027580055.1 Paracaudina chilensis | reverse complement strand
ATATATATTGCTCAAAGATAAATTTTTACTGAGGTAAACTATTGTGTAACGTATTTAACCCCGGTATTACGTTGGGCGTAAGCCCGATAAATATGTTATTAGCAATGCTTTAGTAATACTAAGCTAATACCTATAGACAATATAAACCAATGGTAGAGATGACAATGTTAAAACAGCAAATATTATATATATTATCCAGTGGAATATTTGTATGGGAATTATGGCAGCAATGTGCATGCATATGGCATCCAATATACTGGGATAGGGATGTTATATCAGGTACTAATGTACAATCGTTTGGCATCAGTTTTACATCAGTGTTGCACTTGTGTTCACAGGCTCCCCACCTGGGAGTATATCCAGCAGACTTTTAGGAGAGGACAAGCGTAGGACCACTGTAGTAGCGACCGAACCCACCTCGCCATCCTGCAGTCATACGCTGAGGTAGCCACAGAATAATCGTCGTCAGACAACTCCCGGAAAACTTCAGTCTTGTCTCTGCAGCAGATCCATGTCTTGTCGTCGTCACTAGTCGGGTTACGAAAGAACGGGTATTTGGGGGCCGGGAAAAGAAACTCGGGGGGTTGGTTAGGGAAAAGAGGAATCCAGGTTCCGAATCATTTTATATTCCAGGTAATTTTATAGCAAGAAAGATCATTAAAAAAGTAAATCTTTCATAGCAAGAGTTGTTTTGTTTCATTTTAGTTTGAGCAACAAGCACCCCAGTATTCTGGATTTATTTATCTTAAAAGAAAAAAAAATAAGGAACCGTTTTAGGGTGATGGTGATAGAAGTTCTTTACAACGTATTGCAAGGCTGACTGGTCTAGATGCCTTTGCGTCTGTTTCAAACAGGACGGTCGATTATGGTATTATAACAACATGTGTTAGTACTGGACGTCAACAAAATACGTTGACATCTTAATTAAGTTAATAGTTTCCTTTACCACCAAGCAGTTGGGTGTTCGGCTTGAATCGGCCAGGATCGGAATTGCCAACCTCTTATCTGCTCAGCGGATCTTCTTAGTACTTGTTCATGCAGTTCCGGTCAACGGAGGATGCGTAAAGTCTTTAAATATTTATAGATTCTAAATTTCAGGTCCTTGCGACTTTTATTTCTCTCACCATACATACCTGTTTTAACTTAACCCGATTGCTAACAGTTCTAACCCAAATAAATTTGATAAATTAAATATTGGGTAAATGAGGTAGGATTAGTATACCACTACATCAAATTCTAATCTATTTTCTACCATTTTTTTCTACCCACACATGAATTGGCTATGATTTACCAGATTTTGGTAAAAAGACGGAAAGTCCCAGCAGAAAATTCTAGTTGATACCTGTTGAAATTTTAACTGGTTTCAACAGGTACCGGTACCTGTTAAATCCAACAGGTACAAACAGGTAATTCGTCTGGTGTCAACAGGTACCTGTTAAATGCAACAGGTACAAACAGGTAATGCTTCTCGGGTCAACAGGTACCTGTAAAATCTAACAGGTACAAACAGGTATATTTTCTAGAATTATTAGGTACCTGTTAAATGCAACAGGTACAAACAGGTAATTCGTCTGGAGTCAACAGGTACCTGTTAAAAGCAACAGGTACAAACAGGTCATCCTTCTGGGGTCAACAGGTACCTGTAAAATTTAACAGGTTAAACAGGTATATTTTCTAGAGTTAATAGGTACCAAATGGCCTATTATTTACCATTATAGAGTCTAGCGGCATGTTTGTGAGTGAAATTCAGATGGGTTTTGTAAAATATACATAACGTGTCTGGAAATATCTTGTCATTTCTGTATGTTATTTTACCATTATCCAGAAAGGACAGCGTATTCACTACGTTAAGCCCGCAGTATGTTATTTGGGTATGTTGTGTCGTCACATTCCTAAGTGGCGAAACCACTGGAGAGTTTTGTATATGGCCCGCTAGATGCTCTAGAAAGTCGGCTGGCAGCACAGTGACAGGGTACCCATGCTCCTATATAGATCTACTATACAGAGGATACAGTAGTAACGTGTCGTCGAAGTATCTTGTAATTTTTGGAAATGCGCTAGAAAAGGCGGATTTGTTGCGTTGTTCACCGTTATCCATAAAGGGAAAGATAGTTCCACTACATAAGTCCCGCATTATGTTATTTCGCTATGTTTTCTCTTTGCATTACCATTTCACGTAGCCAAAAGTGTATTTTCAGGGCCCGCTAGGTGCTGAGGACTGTCGGCGAATGGCAGCTCCAAGACGAGACCCGCGTACCAGTATGAGGATCTACTGTACTGCAGTATCGGAAGTAACATGTCTGGAAATATCTTTTTAATTGTGTAAATGCGCCCCAAAATGCGGATTTGCTAGGTTTTTCACATTTTTCTAGAATGATAAATTTCCAATGCATTAGAAGAGAAAATTGTTAAAAAACTGATTGAAAATTCCGAAAAAAAGTGTATGCTTGAGTATTGGTGAATTTAAACTAAACTAGTTTCAATTACTTAGAAATGGGGAAAGTTATTTTTAAAATATTATGTTCATGTAATGAATTTTAACAAATGAACGCTGTTATATTTGAAATGGCTACATCAAGGAAAGCCAGATGTTTTTTTTTCAGACAAATCTAACATATTCTAGAAAAGTATTCATGTGATTCCTATGGTTGGGTTTAAAGCTGTTCGTTCGCATTAGTGATACGATACATTTAAAAGTTTCGGTTCAGCAAGTTCAGCGTGGGATACACTGACTAATCGGCAAGACGTTGTGATTTAGGGGCGATAAATGTCCTTACGACACCTAGACGGACGCTGCAGCTGGTAAAAGAATTGACTTCCAGTACAATTTCGTAAGTTTGATCGTAAGAATTAAGCGGAAAGAACTGAAAATATTAAGAACTGAAAATATCGGATTGATAGACTAATGAAAGATTGACGGTTCATGCACGGAGTGATTGTTCAACATATGACGTTTAATTAATGCTGTGCTCGTTCGGTAAAGTGTTGAATCGAATGACCATTGGCGTGACTTTATTAACACCATGCGAGACTGGTATTATAAGATTCAGTTCTTCATAAATATTTTAATGAAACGGTAATGGAAGTGTAACTATAACATGTCACTGCTGTAAAGTGTTGATATTTCAAATTTCCAAAGCGAGACTTTAACTTTTAGGGAGTCATCGACACTATGAGTTGTCGTAAATACCATAGAAACAAAGACGAGTCAGTTACTGATATGAAATACTTATCAAATACTTACAAATACTTATACAGATAAGCTGGATCGATGACACAGTTACAGTACCGTTATAATGAAGAGGTCTGTTTTAAACACCACATCTGGAGGGAAAATTTTGGGCAGTAAACTGCTTACAGTAAACAACTATTCTTCTCCACGTAAGAAATGTGAATTGTGGGATGATAATTTCGTATTATGTTAGGCTCTAAGTTGACCGATAACATATGCACAATGACCTCGTGAATCCGGAAAGCGCACACGTTGAATATTACCTCGATTGATCGTTGTGTATGATCTAACCAATGCTGTTCCATTCGCTTCAAATATCAACTGGTGTCACAACCTACTGGGAAAAGTCAAATGAAGTCCACGTAGTCCCCCTCAGTTGCGACCCCGGGTTCTTCCATGACGCTCAAGGCCGGTAAAATAGAGTTTTGAATAGATTTCTGGAAAATGAACACAAGGGACCAAATAATACTACTGAGAGGTTTCTGAAAGTTTAACAACAATTGATAACTGGGTATATTAACGTTTGAACGGATTATAATGAATCTGACTAATTTACAACATGGGATATAATTTTGAGATCTCAATCACAATCTCGAATCAATTTGACCAAAATATAGCCCCTTTATATATGAACGAGTTGCTTATTCTCCCGAAAGTTCTTTCTGGAAATAGTCTCCAGAACTTTCTACACTGTCCCATTCTAGAAGGAATCCGGCGAAATAATTTCGCGAATGTTCCATAGTGTTTCTTCTAGAAAATACGGAATTGACGTAGAACCGGCAATGTTCGTTCACCCCACTAATATAAGAGATGACGTCACCGGTGATTTCCCTCTTTCACATCTCTCGCGCTTTCCAGAATATTCGAATACCTTCTTTTGTATAGCGCGATATCGGTCAGGAAGAATGACCTACTTATTATTTAAAGGAGTACACGTTATTCGTGACAACTGGGTCAACCCCATTCCCCTTAGACCCCTACCCCAGAGCGCATATCAGAGGGACCTACCCTTTCGCACCTTCTTAGAAAGTTTCGCGGCCCCTGTGGATGAATTACGCACAATTGACCCGTGGATCCCGTAAGCGTACACGCTGAATATTACATCGACTTATCGTTGGGTATCCTAAATACGAACCTGCCAAGGATAATACTTTAAAAAAATATTTAAAAAAAACTTTTTTCCCGCTGAACACCTATCAGGAAGCTCCATTTTTCAGTCACGGAATGACTCGTCCGGGATAAGAACTGCCAACATCCCGGCTGCTAAGTGGATTCTCTAATCACTACGCCACGCATCCGTTTCACGTTTGTCTTTATTGTTCAGATTATGAAACTGGTTTCGTTTGCGCCTACGCGAACGCCAATCCTTAATTGGTTGCTTGATATTTGCTTTAATTCCACGATCTTTAGGGGAATAGAATTCACAATCAAACAACAATAACATAACAAATAGCACATCATAGCTTGGCCGATAGAGCAATCACGACTAACCTGGTAAACGGTGCGCCTCCGCCGGGGATTCCACTTTATAGGCCTGACAATTCATGCGCGCGTCTAGTTTTGTCATGTCAATATGATATAAACACTGAACTATAAGTATCCACAGCTCTGTTAGTTTAAAAAAAAAATAGGTCATCCATTGAACCCTATCCGTAACCCAGAGTTTCTAAACATAGAATTGTTCCCTTATTACACACGCTACTACATGTATGCAATCAATATACTAGTATAACTAATATAGACATTTCGATGACGAGACCATGTATTCAGTGTAGTCGATATGTAAGACATGAAAGCGGAAGTGCCGTTACTATTTCGGGAGCGTTGGATCCAGTATTGGTCTTGAAGACGATCGGTTCTCTTTAAGAGTCGGCGTTCATTGATAATTAATAATGACACTCGATTGATGAGAACTCTCGCCCATTAAGGCGTGTACCGGTATATAGTTTACGTCATATTATAAATTGATATATAAGACAATTTTAATCCATATAAAAACCCATTAGCCATGATCATTGATGTGAACTTAATTGGCCTATCATTGAGTTCGGGGGAACTTAATTACCGAACAAAATGGCGCATTCGTTTTACAAATGCCGACCGACATAAATGTTCATTTTGGTTATTAATAATTAGAGCTAGATCTATATACGAATGTTGAATTCTCCAGCATGAAACGATGTATTACATGGTATCATTATTAAGTAGTATTTAAGAAGATTTACCTTAAAGAGGCTATGTCCCCTAAACATTATAATCACAATATTGTAAACCTAAATCGGGACATTGATACCCAATAACACAATACAATAACTGTGCCAAGTGAACTTGTTTTTTTTTTGTTACATTAACGCGCACATATACATACACATTCGCTGACCATTGTGCTGAAAATTCCCGGTAAGCAGTGCGCAGTGACGAGGGCCGCGTGGGAGCCGTAAGGTTGCCTGAAGAAACACATCAAACAAAGAAACGCATCAATGGACTTGCCAAATTCGCCGCGCCGAACAAAAGAAATACCAATGTGGGCAGCTCCTACATACATAACATGTAGTTCTGTGACAATTGAAGTAATCCCGTTATGCAGCTGTAGTTCGCTCTCCCGGGCCCCCCATGGCATTCCGTATAGGCCTTCCGTAAAGGTATTCCGTATAGGCCACCGAGATAACACAAACAGTTATTATACATACAATGTGTGTTATAATATAGTCCCTTTAAGACGATAACAAGAGTTCGTGTTTTTGTTATCATGATCATTTTTGTTTATCGTGACATATTAACGATACATAACATGATTAATATGTTTCATCAGTTGGTCGAATCTGTAGCGTATATACCTGAAGTTTGTGAAATATTGTGGGGCAGAAGTTATTAGGAAGGTATACCTCGGTGCAGAAATGACACAATTTCAAAAAAATTAATAACGAATGGATCAATTACATCTCTCTGTGTTAGAAACCAGATATTCACATGTTTATATCAAGTAACGGACAAATGCTAGGTAACTTTGAAGCTGCGTACATGTGGACGTGTTTTGCAGCAGGTCCGAGGACTTGAACAAAGGAATGTCATGTCCTCGGAAGTAGAAATCAATAGGAACAAAAAAGGTCCTCGGACGTTCGAACAATGGTTCGTGTATTGTCAAGGTTAGGGTTATGGACAAAGGATATTTCAATGGAGTCCTCGGACTTAATGAAAAACCCCACCGTGTGTGTGTGTGTTTCGAAGTGGATTGTTGTTAAAAGTACGTTAAAGGAAATATCTCTGTGTGGACATAGAATATTTCCATGTGGAACATGGTATAGATTTTATTCATGTGGAGTTATATTATAGGAAATCCCATGTGCAGCACATTATAGGAAATCCCATGTGCAGCACATCATAGGAAATTTCCATGTTCAGCACTGTATATGGAATTTCCATATATAGCACAGTAATTCCCGAGTGGGAATAGGAAAGTTTTACGTGGTGCACAGTATAGAATATATCTATTCAAATTTATATATTTGTTATATTCCAAATTTTTATTGAATGTAGAGCGCGGTAAATATGAAATTGTATGTACAAATATAAAAATGTCATGTATAAATATGACATTTCATGTATAAATATGAAGTTTCATGTAGAAATATAAAATTTCAGGTAGAAATATTAAATTTCAGGTAGAAATATTAAATTACAGGTACAAATGTTCGTGTGTATCAGGCAAATTTCGAGGAAAATTACCTTGTAGAAATTTCCTCGTGTAAAGCAAAGTATGGAAACTTTCAATTTCATTTCTCTCCACAGCCGATCATTTACACTAGTTAACAGGTAGCCCAAAATATCTGTTGGAACATTTTTTTTTTCTTCCCCGAGTTCTGTAAATTAACAATTTCCTTAACAGTGCAATGGTAGGGCGTATTTACCCAGCTGTCTCTAAACACGGAATGAAGAATGGGAAATAAATTACCTTAGATGGTATGAATTATATTTCCTTAATTATTACGTTTTACTGACTCGTAACAATGAAGTTTGGGGTTGTCCATGTATCAGGACCGGTAGACATTTTTTTCCTGACCATGCGCACTTCATGAAGCAGTCCATTGTCAACCGAGTGACATTTTAGACGTTTGAATAGTTGGATCGTTATAACAGTCGGTGGGTAACTTGTCGCGTATATAGCGCCTACATATTAATAACAGTTTTCTATCAGTGTCTTGTCCTCGTGGCATATCTTAGAAGGAATTTGGACATACTTGCTAACACATTATACAGCCAGTGGCGCCGGCACGGGGTGCATGGGGGGCACGTGTCCCACGGAACGAAACATGTACCAAAAACGCTTAGGCCTATAGCACGACTAAATGATGATCTAATGTACTACCAAAGGTGGTTCTGGAGGAAACACATAAAGATATCAATCAAATGGCCAGAAAATTTCCGCCGAATCTATACCATTGGTTTGTAGTTTGGCTACAAATTTGTTGAAAACCCCCGACGTATAAAAGCCTAAGTTAATACCTGTAGCGCCCGATAGCTCGGTTACACGTTAATTTGTAATTATTTTGAAGTTAATTAAGTGCTGGCTGCTATACCTTCAACCTCCGGTGGCCTCAATATTCAATAGTGAAGTTTCTTCTATATCATATGTTATTGCCTCGTTTGCCGTCATATATCCGTAGATTTTACTACATTCGTTTGTCTAATTTGTGTTATAACAGAGACACCGGATCAAATCAGTACACTTTGGTTCAATTCCTGTGACCAGCAGCCTGATAGGGTATAAGCTATATGATGTCAAATATTTGCGTCCACTATATAGGCCTACATCCTGATTATAAGATTCCATTTATTCATAATAATGAATATGCGGATTATACATTTGCCAATACAAGATATATATTTTTTTTAATCTGAGCATGCGCATATGAATTCATAAAATGGCCGATCTCATTGCCATCCGATGTGACACGCATGCATGCCTATTTGAAATGTTAAAACAGCCGGTGGGTATCGTGTCGCGTAAAGATATTGACGTGATCTACTTGAGATGAATACACGTATATGTCAACGTCCTTGAATTCCACATAATCTTCACATTATTAATAACATAATTCTGTCAGATTGACCACGTATGTTGTCTCATTCGCTGTCATGTAACGGTAGATTTTGTTACATTTGTTTGTCTAATCTGTGTCATTAAGAGAGAGATACCGGATCCGATTAGTACGTTGGTCCAATTTCAGTGACATAAAGCCTGGTAGGTTATATGATGTATTTAAATTATCTGCGTATAATATAACCCGATTGGCCTATTTATTTGTCAGTCTGAACATACGCATTTGAACTCATAAAACGGCTGATGTCGTTGTAATCCGATGTGAAACGTGGATGCTTTAATAGTCGGATTGTTAAACTAATCTGTCAACGAACTTGACCTCCACACAATATGCAATGTATCTTCACATTAATAACATCATTCTATCAGATTGACCACGTATCTTGCCTCGTTCGCCGGCATGTATCAGTAGATTTTATTACATTTGTTTGTCTAATTTGTGTCACAAAAGAGATCTTCCGGATCCGATTAGTACGCTGGTTCAATATCCGTGAGATGAAGCACGTTTCGTGGTACTTGAATCGCTGCAGGAATTCGAGCAATGAAACACTGGCCCCTTGATACCGTTCTATGGAACGCCATATTGATTAAAGTTCACTGATTACTTCACTGATATGGGCCGAGGTTATACCTTAATTAAAGTAAAATCCAGAGTATGAGACGTTTTCTGAAACGGAACCGTCATTTAACTACCTACGTTCATATTCCAAAATGCTTTAGTTAACGAGAATTCAGCAAAAGGAATATATTTTTTATAAATGAAAAATATATAAAAATTCTCAACTGCGTATTGGAACGTGGAGTAACATAAGTGTCGCCGCCAGCTGGGGTGGTGGGTGTTTGGGTTGTCTGGGAGTATTGCCCTATGCTTGAATATTGTAAATGATATTACCAATTTGCATCTGAACGAATTTAGACCCCTTCCCCATATCAGTCACGATATCATAACACTACATCGAGGTACCTACATAAATTGTCCTTCCCAACCTCGAATGGCACCGCCCCTGAGCAACATACGGATAAAATATCCTACAACTGGTTAACACATGCGTAATTAAATGATACATAAGCCAAGGTGTAACGTCGCGGGTGTGAACACAAAGTCTTAGCACCCAAATAACTCATTGTGTCGCTAATTCCCACTCACAATTCTAATTCAAAGATACACAAGATGTCATCAATTGACGTAGGCCTATACTATGTGTGATTTTTATCGACCAAAAAAAAACAAAAAACATTAAAGCCTCCGCATATGTACATTTCAAATATTGATACCTTGCGAACGGAACGAATTTGTTGGATTCTTATTTCAGGGCCTTGTGTATCATCTACCCCTCTTTCATATAAACTAAGGTTACCTCATTCGGGTTGCGGAATGCAGGATGCGGGACGCAATATCATAACCATGTGAGTTATTTTAGCCCGGACGTTTTAGGTCTGATAATGTTACAATTGAACGGATACAAGATAATACTAATAAACCCATTAATTAAATCATTTGAACAAAGCATGGCCCTCATTATACATATATAACAAAGTTTGCGTTTTAATATCATTTTATCGCGCGCTATATACTTAGTTCATGTCCTGATAATATTTATGAAAATGGCACGCTTGACAATAAAAAAATGAAAGGTTGAGTGTACCTAGTCATTGATCATTCTCTCATATTGTAGGTTTAGTTGGTATAGTGCGTCGTCACTGCACGGCAGCCGTGACAATTCTTGGAGACAAATTCCCCTTCCACCTTTGTAAACCTGGCGAGATGTGGATGGTGGGTGACACGATACATTTCTGTGCGCCTCCACATTCTGGCGAAGTAACTAACTTTGAAAGCTATAGGAGCATCATAACCATTTCACACATTTAGTTCTTGTCACGTGACAAAACTCTTATAGTGTCAATAAACTTTCATCAGACAGAGACTCACTGTGTGAAGTAGCACTTTGTAGCGCTAGAGCAATGATTGGGGAACCCGCTGGGGCTAATTATAACACCTTCATATATTTGGTGTCGATATAATTACCGTACCAACCAGCATAACTGGCTTGCAAACAGAATTTGATATTTTTTAAGGCGACAACTGCCTCGTCGTAGAAGTTCACACGTTGTCTATGGTGACCCACAATCCCCAATGAAAGCTTACACCTTGAACAATCATGAAATCTCCAAATTACCATTCTTGACCAATTTGTTTCTCGTTTTGCCTACTATTGGAGGAAGTTTAAACTTAACCATCACAACCTGAAAGCGTATTTAAAACAAATAAAATTGCATGAATCAGTGTTAATATGAATTTGGTATTTTCCCATTCCCATCAGCATTGCACCATAATTCCGCTCCTGAATACAACTACTCCCAAACTATCTTTTGGCGGAGGAACATGACCAGCATCCAGTAAATCATGGATGTAATGGTTTGATAACCTTCAATCATCACTATTTCTACGTCAATCTATAAAGTTACATCTTGTTATAATCCGTTTTATTAGGGAATACATTGCGATCTACTTTGGCCGACTATTTTGGCCGATCAACTTAAAATGGATCTTGGAAATATACGATATGACGCGGTTGGGCGTATTTTCTGTGCACATTACACTATTGACCAACGATTTTAAACGTATATGCTGTATGTTCGCTGCTGTTTTCGCCCAATCACGGCAGTAAAAGTTGAACAGTAGGACCGTAAACAGGATTATTACCGTGGTATAAATATCATTGACCCTCTCCACGTGGTAAGAGTTGTTGACAGAAATGAACTATCTACTAAGTATCGTATGTCTTAACGCTATAAATCCAGACAAACAATCAGGACAAACAAATGTGTTCCGAATATGATCACGTGGTAGCCAACTCAATTAAATTGGATATATCCGGGTGCGAAAAACCCTTAACGGTAAATGATGATGCACGTGAATTTATTCGTAAATCTCTCATGTGTTTTAATACACATGTTTGGTTCATTAATGATAAAATATTAAGCATTACAAATTACTGTATATGTCATATTAGTGATCGGATCCGTCCGATCCGGATTCAGTTGCCGTATACTTATCGTAACATAAAGCGGTCTGGTTATCCGCATCCGGATTCAGTTGTCGAGAAAAAAAAGTGATATGTTGAGACTGAAAGTACCTGCAATCATTCAGTCCATAGACTGCCCCCTCTTAAAGAGGTACAATATTTTTTAAGGGGGGAAATTTCATAAATGCAACGTAATATTTTTTTTCTCCCAATTACTAGGGGCGCGATTTGCATTCAAACAAATGCATCATTCGCCGTAACGATAAATCTACGGAAAGTGTAGTGACTGTTCGCGGATGTTGTAAACCGGATCGCTGCATGTAACAATAAGTATACGGCAAACTGAATCCGCATAAGTTAAGCCAGATTGCTTCTGCTATTATTTATTTTTCATGTTTCCATTTTGTTTTTATACAAAACCTTGTTATGTCCTCGACGTTTGATTGGATTGTTGGGCACATGGTATTCGATAAATACACTATCTACGCCTATACGTCACCGACCCGTGAGATACCATGGATTTAAAATCATGAATGGGGCTGCCCGCTCGGTCTTAAGGGCGCTGTCATAGAGGTCCTATCATAGTTACGCGAATTTTATGCAAGACTGAGAAAACGCTAACTGACGTTAGCGTTTACGTGCCACGTTAATTTAAGTTACTTACGAAGTATTCATCATGGACAGTGCCCATATGAAAACAAGAGCTTATATTCACGGATGAAAAAAAAATCCCATAAAAAGGTAATTTTGCCATTAATTGTAACAAAGTTTGGTTACCTAACACTAACAGGACTGTAACATTCTATATCCTAGGCTAGCTACTACTACTACTACTAGGCTAGCTACTATACTACTAGTATATTGAGTGAACTGAAGTTCGTTCGGTACACATTCTTTCGCAATAGTTATTCACTGATGACTCATCAGTGATATACAGCTCTGTTTAGTACCTATATGAGAGCGCCCTCTATTGATGAAGAGCAGCCCCATTGTAAATTGTCACATACAGTGATACCCACCGTATATAGTAGTATAGCTGTAAATCGCACGTACGTCAACATTTTTCATATCCGATATCATCCTGCAAAGGTACAACTCAACTCTTTCAACTATATTGAAATATATTTATTATATACTCATAAAACTGTAAAAATTTTGGTTTGGTCGAAGCTCCACATTAATGAGCTGGGCAGTCTAGCCTTCTCGATGCGAGAGTTTTAAGCCTTTCACGATTTAACACGTTTTCTTTCTTTTTCTTTTTTTCTTTCTCTAAATTATGAGAATTTATTTTTGACTAGACTTTTCTGTGTAATCATATCTGCGCTAATGTAAAATGACTACAGGACCACCAAAGAACAATAAAAATCACACTGAGAACAAATTAAACAATTACTTGTTAATTAACCGCAAATTGTCGTTTTATTTGATGTTAATTAGGTCGAGATGGCTCGCTGTTCGGCGGACATTGAGGACAAAACCACAAACATAACGTACAATACAATCGTCAATTATCTTCAAGGGTAAAGGTTATCTTCAGAAGACGTGACTATATCACCAATTTCAAAGCAGACAAAACTATTTTTTTTTTCAACTGACCATAAATCTTCAACCAATAATCATTCATATCCTAGAGTCTCCTCGTCCTACTGTTACTCTCGATTCAAGTGTAATCGACACGATTGTGCGAGAGGACATTGGTTATGATTCGGGAGAAACATTTCCTAGGAAATGTTACCTTGGAGCGGGCAAACTATACACTCATGTCATTTGTCATTTTCGGAAAATGGTGAAAAACGTAGCAAATCTTGCCTTGCCGGGCGCATATCCAGAAAATGCAAGATATTTCTAAACGTGTTATTACAGTGAGTGTCCTATG
>JAODFY010009755.1:0-13236 GCA_027580055.1 Paracaudina chilensis | reverse complement strand
ATCAACCTGCTTTTGATTGGTAAGACAGGATCTGGTAAAAGTTCCACCGGAAACACCATATTAGGAGACATGATGCAGGAAAAATTCTTTGCTACAAGCTGTCACAGCAAATCGGAAACAAAGGCTATATCTTACAAAGAGGTACAGGAAGGACACCTTCAAATAAAAGTTATTGACACACCAGGGCTATTTGATTCATCGAAAAATGTTCGCAATAAGGATACAATGTTGGCGATAGCAAATACGATGATCAGTTTTACAGAAGGGATCCACTTGTTCGTAATAGTATGCAACTATCAGCGTTACACAGAGGAAGAAATAGAAACAATTAAGCTCATCAAGGTGAGTCGAGAAAATCGGAAAAAATGTTTCTGTTCAGAAAGAAGTCATAAAAAATTGTGTTGGCATTAAACAGAACATTTTATTTGAATATGATACAGTTAGAAGTAAACAAATATTTTTTCTTTGAATAATTGTGATATCATAGGAAATAATTATACACATTAATTATTAAAAAATTATACATTTAATATATGCATTAATATATCTTAAGGACGTTTATACAATATATGACGACAGAACGATTCAGATATAAATGTGTTGTCATATACATATTAAATTCGAATGTTTTGTTACGCATTTCAGAGGGTTTTCACAGACGAGGTGTTCAAAAACAGCGTTTTGGTATTCAGCTGTGCAAATCAAAAATTTGTGGAGGGCGAAGAGTCATTTGAAGAGTATATTAAGAACGAGGAAAAGGATGGCGGTGCCGTTGCTGACCTTATTGGGCGAGTTCAGCGTCGAGTCTTCGCTGTAGAAAACCGGTTAAAAGAAGACATTTTGAAAGAAAGGCATCGGAAGAAATTTATCTGTAGCTTGGTCCAGGTAATTAGTGATAACAAGGGAAAGGCTTTTAGAAATATGTTATTTGAAAATGCAAAAATAAGAGTAGAAAAAGAAGAGCAAGAGAGAAAGGCGCGCATTGAAAGGGGAAAGCAAATTAGTGATATGAAAATAAAACTTGAGAGATACCTTTGGAAAAGGTATCTTGGTTTGTTAAATGAGAATAGGCTACATGTAAATTACATAAAGAATGATTTAATGAACAACGTAGAAAGGGTTATGGGGGAAACCTTTGTAACGTTGCTGGAACACGTTCATGAAAAGGATGTTCTAGAATTCATTGAAAAACTTGTCACAGATAATAAGGATATGATTGACAAAATGAAAACGGAAAAACATGAGGAAAATGAAAGAATTAAAAAAGCAAAGGTAGAACAAGAAAATATACAAAGGCAGGCAAATACAAAGCATATGCAAATGATTGTGTTAAGTCATTTCAGCATACTGTTGAAAACTCTCCCTCAGCCAGAATTACAAAGGGTAATCAACCAAAAAGAGCTACCTAAATTGGAAGTTAATAAAATTTACGAGGAGCTGAGAGAAAAGTCTATTAATGTAACAGAGGAGGACGTAACAAAATTCATGTCAAAATGTATTGTTGAAAACACTGCAAAAATACAAGGATACATTGAAAGTGAAATTGAAGAACAGTCAAAAAAATTAAAAGAACTTCAAAAGAACGAAGTGATAAGCAGAATGATAAGTTCTTTCAATATAAACATTAAATCTCTTTTGGAAAACATATCTGGTGATGAACTAGAACAACTTCATATTAATTTACAGTCCATGGATGAACGATGTAGAACTATTCCCCAGCTTTGGATAAACATGTTTACAAAAGTTGTTCCAAATATTGAGAACAATTGTATGGTGGATATGAAAGAAATATTACAATCATATATATTTCAAAATAAGTCCCTGATAGAGAGTTTGATTAGTGCTTTACAGGAAAAACGATCAAAAGAAAAAGCGACAGAAGAACATTTCAAGGCAGTTAAAATGAAAGATAAAGTAAATGAAAAAATATCTAATGTCATTAAAAAACAAATAAATACTTATCTCACTAAGAAAGATTATAAGTATTTAAAAGAATTAAAGGCACAACTTGATAAATCCAAAATTCCGACCGACATTTCCGCTTTAGTAAACGATGAACTCACCACAGAGGAAAAAACAATTGTAGGCGATAATGTGATTAGAAATGAAATACTATCTCAATTTCGCAGCAAACAAGAGGTAATTCAGCAGTGTTTAAAAGATGCTGAGTCATGTTTTGCTGGCTCGAATGTAGTAAGGCTTTCGGGTGGCAATGTGTGTCGAATGTCATCCATTAGGATTGGTTATGAAATACTCGTTCATGACAGATATGGCAACATTTTTTACGAACGTGTTTACATGATATCCCATGCAAATGATTCAGAAGAAATAACTTACATCCGATTAAACACCAAATCTGGCAAGTTGTTGCTTATTTCTCCTTGTCACCTATTGCCAGTTGATAAACTTTGTAACAATGTACCTGCCAATTTAGTCTTGGAAGGGGACGTTATTTTTACTCTTCAAGGTGGGAGGATCAGGTCAGACGTCGTCACTTCTATGACTTATGAAATAATCAAAGGGGCGTATTGTCCAATGACGATGAATGGAACTATTGTTGTTAATGACGTAGCTGCTTCCTGTTACACTGACTTTATTCCTCCCAATATTGCTCACTCCCTACTATTGCCGATACGATTTCTGTACGTAAATTTGCCTGGAGCATATTTGGATAAATTGCTCCCGTATGATATAAATGAAGGAATGCCAATTCTACTCTCAAAATGTCGTTCTTTCATTATAAAGTGGCGTTCTTTCTTTGGTTCGAAGTCTTAATGCGTCCACGGAGGAATCAATTGGCGCTTTTGCATATAATCATTTCAATTAGAATGCATCAAATGAACGGGTTCCAACAACATAATTATATTTACTACTGTCATAATCGACATGTTTTATTTATGGTTTATTCGGAAATATTAATCATTGTATATATTCATGTCCACACGACATTCCTTTGGGGATCAGCCAAATCACTGTACTACTTGGAAAAAGCGTTTATAAAATACACCATATATATATATGAAATTTTCAGTTCGGTATAATCAATGTTAAGTTTATTGTTGAGGAATTGTCGAGAGAATGGATTTTTATAAGAAAAGGGGGCCAATGAATATTTGGTACAGATCATAGATGCTTGACTCGCTTCTATACTGAAAGATATTGTAAGGATATAAATGTAAATAAAACGTTTTACCCAACATTTATTTAAAATTATATAGTTTAGCCAAATTGTATTTATTCAAAATGCATTTGCAAACTGACAATATTAGATCAACAAGATATGTGGTTCCAACATCTATATAAGCCTGTAGGTGTTATAAGCCTACACTAGGTTTTCTGCAAAATTAACTTTTATGCACATAAGACAAGTTTTGTATGCATGTATACATGCTAACTAATGTTTCACAATATTTCTACAATTTTAACCCGTTGTAAACGTATAGTTTGTTAGATTTTGGAGTGTAACATGGGCGCACATCCCGGGGGGATAGAAGGGATATATACCCCACTGTTTGGTCAAGGGGGGATGGTATTTTATTTTATCTACGAAAGTTTATCTACGAAAACGGCAATGAAATGGAAAAGAATGAGACCATTCCTTTTTCACACAATGAATGGCTGATAAGGAGTAGCAGCTCCATCTGATATCTTCATGAATTTAACCTCAACTCCTGAAAAACAAAATGAAGTAGAAAAACAATGTTTATATTTCAATTTTAATACATTATTGTAACAGGCAAGCATTAATTGTAGTTTAATGCCGTATTGCATTTCAATGCTTTATAAATGTATTCATACTTCCTTAACCGATAAGCATCTTTAATTTGTCAATTTAGTGTTTTGCTTTATAGTGTAGGCTGAGCTAAAAGATATCTAGTTTGTATATATGTATATAATATGTACACAGTGGCATAACCAGCAATTTGGTGATGGGGGCATAACGTTTTTTTTAGTGATCGCCATCCTTGTGGAGGGGACTAAGGGGAGTTGTTGGAATTCTTTTGAATAATATGACAGATAGATAGACTTTTAAAAAAATCTTTGAATAAAGACGTACTAGGTCAAGATGGCATATGACATTGAGTCAGCACCTGGACAAGTGAGGCGCCGCGAGTGAAAGGAGGTGCTTTCTTTGGTGAAATATACCGTGAGCTGCCCCTACAATTCTGTGCATTCCGTTATATGTAAATAGTATATGTCTAAGTACATGCATTTTGGTTTCACAAAGATAATATGTACTGGTCAATTATCTTTGGTTAATGTATGTAATTTTCGACGTGATGAGATATGGACCTCCATGGTGGTGCACTTGATGTCTTTTAATCAATTTTATTAAAAGGGGCTATATTATGGCAATACAAAATTTAGTAATTGCTCAAAAGGACCTTAGTTGATGAATTTCTCATTTTAAAGCAAAAATGTTTATCTGTTCACCCAAAATATTGCAAACAGTGTATTTTCGTTTCATTATTCAATGTTCAATGCCATAGAACCGTCCTGGTAAATGTGAAAGTCATACCACTTAAGTTAAATAGGACCTAAATTGTACAATTTTCCTGTTTTTGACCGAAAATTGAATTGCCTGAAGTGCCTGCCTAGGTGTTTTGGTTTCATTTTTGGTTTCATGTCCCATGCCATTGGGCAATTGAGCCAATATTGCACTTTCCACACCAAAATATCCCCACAAGGGGCGATGAGATAACAATTATTAAGAAAAATTACAGAAAAAAATCTACCAGGACAATCAAGTTTCCACAATCACTTTTCAGAACCGAGTGGGGCAAACATACTAACACCCTGCTTTTTTCCGAGAATTAAGATGGCTTATACTGCCATTTAGAGTATTTTAGTGAAACATTACTTACTGACAACACACCTGATAGCTTCAAAGGGAATAGTCTTCATTTTATTGATATGCTATAAACTACTGGTAGCACAGGAAATACAGTCTCTACAGTTTTTTCTAAATCAAATGAGAGTAAAATGAAACTTTGTAATGAAAATGAGGAGGAAAAACTACACTTAATGTTGAAAGTCCTATTACAATATAGCATGTTTGGTTGTTGAGATATTGATTTTTGTAATTACTTTGAATTTTAATTTTAGTGAAGCATCTTGCTTTGTTATGTCATCAGCTCACTTAGTGTGGAAAAGTCTTCATTATTCTTTCACATATAATTTCATGTTTTTCGTGTTTTAATGGTATATACCAAAGTGTGTAATATATTTAAAAGATGTATTTTACAACAGTTTTGAACATACTGACACACACCATCGTAACCACTAACTCTCTCTTTGAGTTTGCATGATCATATAATTAAAGTGAGGTAAAAATAATGGAGATTGCATAGGAAAATGGTAATGCATGATGGATAATGCATGATGGATATACAATCCATAATTTGCTCCTGCATATCATGTGCTTTGTTTAAATTTGTTTTGTTGTAACTTACTAATGGACTATGTGTCATGCTCTTCATCTTTTAACTCAGGTGAAGCATTCAATTTCCACAGCACAGCATGTCGTACTTCTTACAAATGTCATCTAGATCTGTGTTCGTCTCCATCTGTTAAAAAAAATGACATATATTTTGTAACTACCAAAATATACCTACTGGATATGGACTTCATGACGCACTAGAGAACTAAGTTTTTCTGACGATATACCAATTGTTTTCTGCTTTGATATTTATTGATAGTAAACTTGTAGCTGAACATTTTAGTTATATACATTAAATAGACTGTTTTTTAAAGGATTTCAAGTTTACATGCTCAGAGTAAAACATGCTAAGACATTAGTCAGTTTAAGAGTTGTCATTAAGAGCACATTTTTCGTACACTGACATACTGTAAATCGTAAATCACTACATAACAAGAGCAGAGGGGTCACCTTTCATACACTGACATACACTGTACTGTAAATCGTAAATCACTAAATAACAAGAGCCGAGGACTACGTGATTCCTTCCCTTTGGTATTAAAATCATCAGATAAATGAAAGGTCAATTATATATTCCTCAAAATAATAGGGACCATATACTCATTACGACTAACATATGCCTTATATGAACTCAATTGAAGTTTCCTTTGAAAAGTTACGTTTTCAGTATTTGACCTCTGTGACCTCACATAACCTTTCCTACCAAAATAATAGGGACCATCTACTCACTATGTGTAACATATATGCCTAATATGAGCTCAATTGACAATTCCCTTTGTAACAGTGTTTACAATATTTTCAGTATTTGGCCTCTGGTGACCTCAGATGTCCTTTGACCCCTACCAATAGCAATTAGGGATCCTCTTCTCACTATGAACTCAATTGAAGTTTCTCTAGTCAAGCTATGCTGTTTAAAAAAATTTCCCCTTTTGAACTTGGCTGACTACTCATTATGGGCAATCTACCACCCAAGTATAAGAATTACCGGACCTTGCATTGTTAACTTAGAGTGGTTACAAGCTAGGTGTCACACACATACACACACACACACACACACACAAGCATGACTGCATAGATTGATTTTGCCTCGGGCAAGGAATAACAAATTCCTGAGTATTCCTTGGCAGTATAATAACAAGGAATAAATCCTCTAAACATGCAGTGATTATGTTCAAATTTATCCATAATAAACTAATAATGAATAGTAGTGCATTATGTGTATGTGTTATTTATTCCTACTTGACCTGTAAATTTGTATCATTATCATCTCATTTAATAAGTTTAAGCATGATTTTAAAAAATGTTCTCTTTTCATGTTCCAAAAAGACACCTGAAATATGAATTTTTCATTTTTAAAATTTCTTGTGGTGTTAGTTGTTTAGTCAGCTCTTCTGTAAGAATATGCTCACATGCAAACCTGTCAAAGGAGAAGTAGAATGATAATAAAATAGTAATAAAATTCACACAAATAAGAAATATTTCAAAGTATCTCAATATCTCTCACACACAATATGTTAGAACTGTCCTAGGATGGTCATTTGGCCTAGTCAAGCACTCAAGTGGATGTTTAATTTACTATACAGGTATGTGTGATATTGCTGAACAAGCCAACCCCTACTTTTCTCCCAGCCTGAAAGCTGCCCTTTTCCAAGCTCATGTGCCCTTCTTCCACTTCATCAGCTTTGTGCCCTTAATTAATGCTACATGTAGATTTCTTTTCATTATATTTTCGGTGCTTTGGAAGTTTGGACCAGTAACAAAAGAAAAGTGAAATTGTATTGTCACACCCACATCATTTTTTTTAATATAACATAATATAGCATAAAATTATTATTGTGAAATAAATACATGTGGGTCTATTTAATTAAAGCTGAACATATTACCAAATTATAAAATAGCACTAACTTGGATAAAAATGAAACCCTAACTATACTCTTCATTTTAAAATAATCAATAAATCGGTAAATATCTTCATGAGATTACAAGAGGTTCCATGCAAACAATGACTTATATAGGCCTAGGCTAAAAAGGATAATGTGACACTACCAAAGATTAAACTATAAAACAGTTTGGAATATGGCTTTATTTTATTATTATTTCTTATTTTATTTATTATTGATCATTGATCTATTCCTTGCCCTTTGATTTTAACTTAAACATGCATGCTGCAGAAATCTAATAACAATAGTTTACATAAAAATATGTGTTGGTTCAAACACCAATGTACAGTACTATATGCAAGCTATCAGCCTATCCTGATAGATTATACAACTAATATGCTTCTATACCCACAAAAAAAAACATATTTGTTGCAATGACATAAGCAATCTTCTAGTTCAGAAATACATTATATAGGTCAACTACAACTATCATAACAGGTTTTTTTTAATTGCATTTAATCAATAGGCTTAGGGTCCCTACAGTGGTTATCGGACAGTCTGAATAAAAAATCATGGAGCTAGGCTTGACAGCTTGCTTACCATAATAGATTTAGCCCCTCTCTGCTTACTCCATTTTTATATAGAATACTGAGGGGCACTTGTTCCTAATCATATATTCTTATATAGTGTAATATTGTGTTGGAACAACCCTTTAAACAAATAACAAGATAGGCTATACTTATGAACGATTCCTGATATGCTAGATATTCTGGTATTCTTCAAAAAGATTAATAAAAAAATGTTCTCTGTCTCATACACGGCTCTAGCATGAGTAACAGACAGAGGGTCTACAGGCTGTCTCCGCAAGAAAAAACAGACCTGGTCAATTTGTGGATGGAACTCATAGTTGGTATGTAAGGTCAATAATACCATTATTGTATGTAGCTTTATAACAAAATGGAAATATAATCTTGGCAGGAAGGACTTCAATGTTTTTTAAATCATCAGAATTTTTAATTTGAGACAGCAAGGAATCACAAAACCTCTTGGTTTTTCCTAAAACGTGATTGACAAAAGGGTGTTCTTTTCATTTCTATAATGGAAAAGTATGAAATGAAAGAAACAGCTTAGAGCTGTCCCATGAACTGGTCACTCTGTACACCGGCCTTTGCCAGCTTCAATCAAATTTTGGTTAAATCAATGTCAGATAATTTTTTAAGGCTATTTTTCTAATATTTCACCCACGGAGACCAAGACGATTGGATTAATTGGACAAGTAATACAAGGAAATTTTAATACAGACTCATTTATAGTGTGTATCTCCATAACTTTCCAATATGACATTTTAAAACAAAACGGAACACCTATGTGCCAAATGATGCGATGAGTTAATGAGTATAGGCTGTACGTGATCTGGTCTTATAGGTATAGCGTAACATTATAAAGACACTACGGTACGAAAATGTAAAAGGGACATGGTGATGAAAATGAAATCAACTCAACTAAATTTACATTTTGTCGTCAAAATGGCAAAAATTTACGTTTTGACGAGATGAAAACAGCTCGTCAAAATTCTGTAAATTTACATTTACACGAGAAAAATATCACTTTTCCAAATTTGATTGCCATTTTGATGCCCTGGTACTTCCGTACGATGGAATGTAATGCTTATGAATATAGCTGACTGAGTCCCCCTCCCCCCTCTATGTGTGGCCATTTTAGATACTTAGGAGCCTAATAAGTAAAATGGCTACAAGTGAAAAGTGTGAATGAGATTACCTTACTTTTGTTAGCCTTTGGAAAATCTAGGCTACAAAGATGTTTTATGGCATTTCTAGCCAAACATTATTAAAACTCACCTACTTTTCATTTAACTTAGGCAATAACATATTGACAACATATTTTTCTGGGGTAGAAAATGTCACAGAATAGCGGGAAGAAAAGCGTGAAAAACAATATGGAGTCCTCCATCTTATATTTAATGATTTATTATTCTCACATTGCAATGGATTGTGAGCGAGCATGCTGGTTGCCTCGTTGTCATAATAAAGAAACAATACTGTTGAGATTTTGCCTGGGTTTCGATTTCCTGAATGAAAAATAATTTAGACTTGTAGTTGATGTAGTTTGGTAACTAGGTGGGGGTTCAAATGTCTGATCCCCGACAGGATTTCTGTTGTGTGGGACTGAACGCAATTTTCTCCCCCTCATTTGCGCCTCATTCTAAATCGGCAGTCTTTCAACTGATTAACCTAGTTCATGAACTAATGTACATGAATAAAGTATTTCGGATTGTCGGATAACTATTTTTTATATACCCCCCCCCCTGCCCTCCACACACCATAGTTCAATGTAACATGTAGGGCCTACGCAAATGGCCCATGAGTTTTCGCTCCCCGCAGAAGTCTAGTTACAGGCTCCGTGTGGGCCTTGACGGCTCGTCCTGGCCAGCCGCAGAGTTATTTCTACATTAGTACGACCTTGCCAGCATGTCATATTGAATGTCACGTTGGCGGGAAGAATAGTGAACCTCCAGGGGCCAGGATAGTAAACAAAAGTTTCAATAGGTACTCACTACTGGCAGCTGTTTTCGAATACAAGTGTCAAGCTCGAGAATATTATGTTCCTTAGGTGCGACACTAATAATATTGTTCTACCTGTGACACATCACTGCCAATTTTCTAATAGTAGTTTGCCCCTCATTTTAATTTTCGTTATTCTATTTTCAGTTTTTTTTTTTTAGTAGAGGGTGGGTTGATGCACCCCTGAACAGTGTTGTGTCCGACACCAGCAAGTCCGAGCTTAAACAAAATGGTTAAAAATGACCCCTAGATGACCTCAAATTCTTAACATCCTTTATGTACCATTGGTCAATGATAATACCGACCAACTATCATGATCATCCAATCTATTCTGTGGGAAAGGAAGCCGCTTGACCGTTAATAAAATGGCAAAAAAAGGCCCCTTGATGACCTTTGACCTTAAATTCCTGAACACCCTACATGTACCATTGGTCAATGATAATACTGACCAACTATCACAATCATCCAACCTATTCTGTGGGGATAGAAGCAGCTTGACCGTTCGACCAAAATGGCCAGAAATGATCCCTAGATGACTTTTGACCTCAAATCTCTTAACACCCTATATGAACCATTGGTCAATGATACTACTGACCAACTATCACGATCATCCAATCTATTCTGTAGGGAAAGAAGCAGATTGACCGTTAAACAAAATGGCTATAAACCTCTAGATGACCTTTGACCTACGAAAAACTCTAGCTCAAACGAATTTACAGGCTCAAAATATGATTGGGGTGGGGGTGGGCACGTGCAACCATGCTCTCCGTCCCCGCCGTGCCGGCGCCACTGATCATTACGTGTTTGAGAGCCATGTTAGAATAGTGGCAAAACCAAAACTCTGTCGTCGGCTTCGTTGCCATACTAAAGTATAGTAATCGACAGTCCGACAGTCGATCGCTGCCGGTTACAAAGAGAATAAACGAGGAAATCATTAGAAATAGGTAGATGTTCGATGTTACGTAAATTTATTAGGCTTTTCACACAGCGAATCTATAAATAAAACATTGAACGTTAGCCCGTAACTGATATTTCGGGATGATATTTTGTAGCAATTATATGTAATTGGATATGTGATAATGGTGATGACGGCATTCAAAATATTCTGCTTCCAATGCTGCCCGAAATTGATGTGGCTCCTTTCCGATTTTAAAGCCAGAATCTGCCTCGTATGTCTATGTAGTTATCACAAAACATCATAACAGGCAGCAAAATTTATTTTTATTGAACTTTCGGGCCGAATTACGAAAAAATCGGGCAACGGGCAAGTTTACTGCATATTAAAAATCTGAAAATTGATTGTCGTGCTTCTATAGAGTTCCCCATTTTTTTTTATATTTCGTGACGTCACAAAATCATAACACTAAAGGCCCTATTACCTACGGTATTAAAAACCTGCAGAAAGTTTCTCCACCAAACGGCTGCCCAAAATTTGGGTGACGCCTGCCCGAATCTCGAGTCCACTCATGTGAGAGAATTAAAAAAGAAGAGACGGTGACATAGTTGCCCCAGTGGCCACGCGAAAGAAAAACAATGAGACTACGAATAATCACCGTGGCACACATGAAATTATGAAATATAAAATTGGTTTTGTGTTTATAAATTATCATCAGAGATTCCACATTAAGCCTACCTACAAATGTTTTTTTTTTATCACAGAGTGTACTTTTCCCCTTTTATATCAGCCCAGTTTAATTTGTCACTGAACTCACTCGGACAATTAATTTTGTTCTTGTTTCGAGAAGTAATATCATACATGATAAGTTCGGTTAACGAGATACGAATACAGAAATATATAAACGACAGGTAAACTCATTTCCATTTTTTGGTTACATAGCCTATGATAGAACAAAACATCATCTGTAATGTCATATTTCGTTGTAAAATAATAGTAATAAACCAAGAAGCCAAAGGCTTAGTGATTCCTTGATTCAAATAAATGGGGGAGGTATGTGGATGGGGCGGCGAATGGGGATGGGGAAGGGTATTTGGATGGGAAGGGTATGTGGATGGGGAAAGGGTATGTGGAGGGGACAAGGATATGTAGAGAGGACATGGGTATGTGGAGTGGACAAGGGTATGTGGAGTGGAAAATGGTATGTGGAGGGGACAGGGGTATGAAGGACACATGAATGTGCAGGAGGCAAGGAAATGTGGAGGGGTGGTGGTCGATAGGGTTCCTGTACCATATACACCTAGTTTGATATGACCAGGCGTGGTGGACTTATATTTGACCTCTGTTGACCCCAGATAACCTCTGACCCCTCCCACAATAGGTATCATGTACTTATTATGAGGAACATATATACCAAGTATGAACTTGTTTGGCCAGGCTGTCTGGACTTATCGTGTTTACAAGGCAGTCTGGACTTATTGTGTTTAAAACAAAATTTTGGCCCCAAAAGAACCAAAATCTTGATCAGACCAGGCATTCCGGACTGTGTTTACAAGCAAAGCATCACACACACACACATGCCGGTACGACTGCATAGATTCCTTGAGACAACCTCACTGTTTGTGCGGAATAGTTACAACCAGAGAGAATAGGATAGGAGCCACAATCCTACTATCAATGTCACCAAAACGGAAACGAAGAAAAACTTCACCAGCTGAGAATAGAATATGAGAGAATATAAGTTCATTGTTTCAAACAGTTACGGTATATGCTGAAATGTGATATTCAATATTAACTATTTCAGAACTGCCAAATATGCAAAAATAGCAAAACATGTAAACGATGAAGGGAATTTATATGTGCAATGATTGTTCGAGATCTCAGTTTTTATATGGTGTTCTAACAGACTAGGGTGTTGCTGCAATCAATATCAAATTTAGTGTGTAGTTCAATGACACAATTAATTGTGGTGTATACACATAACGTCATAATAAGCTAGTGCAACAAATACAAATACGTAAACACATATTAAACATAATTCATCAAATCAGTATAGATTTCAAAGTAATTACAAATTATTTGAAAGATGTCGAGTGAATGTGAATGTCGAAAACTCGAAATTACTTTACCTTCTTTTGGTTTTGCCATTTTTGAATGACAACGCTGTATCTCATTCGGCTGAATGTGACCATATTGTACAGCGGCATATATGCCCCGGGAAACAGTGTGTAGAGGGCGTTGTCAAGTTTTTTGTTCCATTGAAATAACTTCGAATTCATGAGGTGCTTCATCTGGAAGAACAAAGTTTGGTTTATTTTAGAAAATTCATTGCTATATCTTTTCTCTCAGTTGTGCGTGCCTTGTAAAAGAGGATATCAGAACCACAACCATTTTCACCACACGACGGGTATAGCACAATGACATATATTCAGCGACTCA
>JAODFY010009644.1:0-13236 GCA_027580055.1 Paracaudina chilensis | reverse complement strand
ACATATAGGCATACGAGGCAGGATTCGGTCTTGAAAATCGTCAAAGCGAAAAGGAGCCACATCGATTTCGGGCACCATTGGAAGCAGAATTTTTTGCATGCCGTTTTAATAGGGTCTATACCCCAGGTAGTAGCATGCCTGAATCTCTCTCGACATTTTGCCGTTTCCTGCAATCTGAGAGGTAGTTCTTTCTGAAAATTTTTAGCTACGCTCCGCACCAACCTATGGTGGCACTCCACTTAGAAATCTTTCAGGCAGAGTCCAAACATTTCGACAATGGTAAATGTATATAATGATGGACTAGTACGTGTGTTATGTTATAGATATTACAATAGATGATAGGCTTTTATTTTCTTGAACTTAATGGGCCCCCCATGATTAGCCCCCCACTTAAAAATTGGCTCCACGGTCCCTGAGAAATTTGTATTATATGTGCCTGTATTCATATTGCACTCTAGTGTTACAATAAACAATTCTGAGTAATTAATATGAAAATGTAAGCCGATTATTTTGATTTCCTGTCATACCAATCAATACGTTTTAACTGCCACAATATACTTTTACAGATGATCGTATTCAAGCTTATGGAGAAGTGGGGTGTCGACGGCTTCATTTCTCACACGAAACAAGTGGCTGATTTTTACAAACAGAGGAGAGATGTGATGTTGAGGGCAGCAGATAAGTGGTTAACAGGTTAGATGTTTATTATGTTTAAACAAACCCAAACAGGTAACCTTAGCTTATGTGCAGATCTGCTTATCTGAAAGAGGATAAAAAGATACACAAGACAGTGCAGCAATCAGCATCCAAATAAAGGAGACACAAATTCAACCGGTAACCTTAAAGGAATTGATTAATTTTTCGACTTTTTAACTGTATGACCCATATTCATACTAGACCCTTCCTTAATGCTGAAATTAAGCTTTGAAAATGTTCGTCTTGTACGAGCCTAATGAATGTGCACGATTTATCTCGGAGATCTTCCTTAATGCTGAAAATAAGCTTTGAAAATGGTCGTCTTGTACGAACCTAATGAACTTGCACGATTTATCTCGGAGATCTGTGATGTTATACTGGTACATTGTTTTTCGCATTGTGTTCCAATTGTGTTCGCATTGTGTTCGCATTGTGTTCCAATATAAATATTCTATATGTTCGGAGGTGACCAACTATAGCAAGCGTATAGTACAGACGGCCTATATTTGTGCCACCACTGGCCTTATGTGTCTTTCTATCCTCTTACAAATCTGTTTGAAATATTGGGGGCGACATCTGGTCGGGTGAGCACTTTGCACATCTGACCAGGTCAAAGCCACACTATTTGGTGCACTCCAGAGGACACATTTATTTGTAATTTTGTTCAGACTGTGCCCTTGAACAGGCAGAGTCCAGCTAAACCTTGGGGGGGGTTTTTGATCCTGTATTGCAACCAATTAAAAAACAAGGGCCAATGGCTTGGTGATTCATTTCCTTTAAAGTTCATTACTTGACCACTGCTGCTAAACTTGACCCTCCCCAAAAATAGTACCATGTATGCAAGTTGGCATTATCAAGTTACAGTGGTCACACAGGTTCTCACTGTTTGACCTCTGTTGACCTCTACTCAAATATGGGTATAAATCCACCACTTAGTTATGAGAATGATCTAATCTTGTATCATGTTGTTCATGTGTGTGGTCATATGTGGTGTGTGCTAGAGTCTGTCTTGCTGCTTGAACATATGAACATTATTAACTGTGTATTGCTGTAAGGGGGTTCATGCTTGACATTTTCTATATATAAAGTATATATATAAAGTATTAGAAACAATATTTGTCATCTAAGGTCAACAGAGGTCAATATTATTTTATTAGTTCATCAATTGTAAAATCAATTTATCAATTGTAAAAACTCAACAAAGACAAAGAGGAACCTCACATATTTGGTTTGTAGGTTCCCCCATACAGAGTTCAAGAACCTTGATCATTTATTGTCATAATGTGCTCTAGGTCTATGCAGGTTTAAAGGTTTCTATTGGTTGGTTGTTGGTTGGCAAGTGTTGTTATTTTATTAATCATTTTTTTCCTAGGCCTTGCAGAATGGAACGTACCTATGGGGGGAATGTTTCTCTGGATCCGACTCCTGGGGATCAAAGACACCAAGGACATGGTCATGAGGAAGGCTATCGAGAAGGAGGTCCTGTTTGTCCCCGGGGAGGTATTTGACCTGAGTGAGGGGACCTCACAATATATAAGGGCCTGCTACTCTATCTGCACAGATGATGCTATGGATGAGGTAAGGGGCTGTGGCTTGCATCCAACACCATCATACCCCTAATTAAGATAGTGGAAAGGTACAAATTGCCTAGGTCTGTGGATATATAGGCTATTGGGATGTATTGGTATAAATCCTAGATGCATAATGTGGCATAATTTTGCTGGCGAATTTTGAATTAAAACATGACTGACAGTACCTTCAACTAATCATGCAGTTGCCATGCACAGACTTATGTGAACAAAGGTTGGCATGACAACGATCAAGTCGAAGAATCCACCATTTTTTTTTCTTTTCTGTTATCCAGGGGATGAAACGATTAGCCGCCTTGATTAAAGAAGAGCAGAGATGATGCAATACCCCTCTAGTAGATTCCAGGATGAGTGATGTAATCAATGAAGTGACTGAAAAGAGGCTAACAGATCAACAATATTAATGAAATATAATCTTGATGAACAATATT
Organism: Paracaudina chilensis; assembly: GCA_027580055.1. Classification (NCBI taxonomy): domain Eukaryota; kingdom Metazoa; phylum Echinodermata; class Holothuroidea; order Molpadida; family Caudinidae; genus Paracaudina; species Paracaudina chilensis. Next base: position 10,520 of record JAODFY010009644.1, on the reverse strand, counting down.
AATCTTGATGAACAATCTTGATGAACAATAATAATCTTGATGAACAATATTAATGAAATATATCTTGATGCTTTTCCATCAAGATGCCGAAATATATTAAGAACAATGAGGACAATTGTATATGAACACAAGTACTATATTAATGCAGTATTCAATACATGTCGGTGACAATATTCAAGGTATTACAACTCTCACCCCAAGTATGTGCTCGAAATCTGATAGAATTGATAACTGTTGATTGATAACTGTTTGGCTCATTGATAACTGATAACTGTTTGATAACTGATTCAGCTCATTGATTCAGCTCATTGAGCAAATTGATAACTGTTCAGCTCATTTGCTGTTACAGTAGGTATGGGGCTTAATTCAACCAATCACAAATATTATGGGGAGTTCCGCAACATTTAATAAATGTCATCCATACAGGATTAATGCAGCAATTGATACAACTCTGGCCCCAAAGTGAATTTCACAGATCTCCCCATGAAATTTGGGATTGGTCGAAGCCCCATACCTAACAACAAATGAGCTGACCAGTCTAGCAGATTACTTAGCCTACTGGGGACGGGAGTTGGTTGCCTTTAAAGCAATAATCAGAGTTTATTTTTAACGATTTTGTCATCATTACATACCAATCATAATGTATATATAGTGTGACAATGCACGTGATCGAGATGCAGAATCAAATTCAAACTGGGTGGATAAATGGGCTGTCTAGAACCATGCATATAAGAGAGTAGATGACAAAAAATATATAGATTCTTCATCTTTTGCAAATTTTTAATTTATTTTACATAAGCAACGCTTAAATAAAACTTTTACAGTATGATTTAAATAAGACTTTTACGGTATGAATAATCAGAATATGTATTATATATTTAAAGATACTGATTGGTGGCCAAGAGAACATGTGACCACAAAATATGCATATTCATGATTATCCACAGCACCACTCCTGCCAAATGGTGCGCCATAAATTCTGGCAGACAATTTGTCCCACATGATATTTGTACATATGATATTTTGACTCCACAGTTTAAATTTTATATAATTTTGAGCCCAAAATTAAATTTGTGATTGGTCAAATCTGAAAAGCTTATCAGGTTAACCCTTTCATTGCCAGCTATTTTGGAGAAAGTCTAATATTTCAATGTTGTTATTTTTTGAAGCAATTTTGGGAATGATCATGTAACCCTACAGACTTATGAACTGCATATGATTTGTTGGGAATTTTGCAATCTTTCAGAATATAATAGTTGACAACATCTGGGGCGCTCTTCTAGAATGCTACAGTACAATTTCTGACACTGTAGAAATGTTGACTATAGTCGCCTATGGCATTGAAAGGGTTAACTATCATGACAATGATATGAGAGTACAGCCATCAGACTCCTCCGTACTGGTTGACGTGGGCCTCAAAACTGTGAGTAGCGACTGCAAACCGCGGCGAGTGATGCTCAGTGGAGCGAGACCAGTATAACCCTTTCAATGCCGGCTATTTTGGAGAAAGTCTAATATTTCAATGTTGTTATTTTCGGAAGCAAATTTGGGAATGATCATGTAACCCTATGTAACCATGTGATCATGTAACCCAAGACTTTGGGAATTTTGCAATCTTTCAGAATATAATAGTTGGCATCATCTGGAGCACTCTTCTAGGATGCTACAGTACGATTTCTGACACTGTGTAGAAATGTTGACTATAGTCGCCTATGGCATTGAAAGGGTTAACTTAACACTAGGGAAATATGCTAGGTATCATAAAGTGATTGTGATTTTGCAAGAGGTGGAATTCATTTCAAGATACTAGGATACAAACACAGCAGCCTTGCTCAAAAACATTAAACATTGTAAATATACATCCTGCGATCTTCAATTTCTATCTGGGGTATACCTATTTATTTAATTTTATTGTTCCTTGTGAAATCTCAAGGAATGTTTATGTGAAAATTAATCTACATGGCCTGAATCATTATTTCACAGATGAATAACTAACAAGTATCCATTCATTGCTGCAGTGATACTGTACCAAAAATGCACTTAGTGGCATTGTAAAATATATCAATAGATGTTAGCTCACAATATATATTATCATTTTGCAATTCCAACACAAAAAGATATCATGAAGTACAGACACATGCATTTGTTGGCTGACCTAAATGTATAAGTTGTAAAAATGTAGAAGTTGTTAAATAGCTGCTTTTTAAAGCTACCCAGTGGTGGCCATTTGTCCCCAGCATTGTAAGGTTTTGGACCACAACTTCCACAAGCATCCTACATTTCATGGTTGTATGAGTACATTCTCTCTCGTATGTATGTTTCCTGTAGTGAGTTTGAGGAACCTATAATATATCACCTTGACACAAATTAAAAAAAGAAATTCAAAAATGAGGAAGCAAGGAATCACAAAACCTCTGGGTTTTCTGGTTAAATGAACACGTTCAGACATGAAGTACTATGATGACATTTGGTTTGTGTCTCCTTTATAAAGCTCTGGGAGCCGTCAGACAGCGCTAGGGATATTTCATTACGGTTCTCGGAGATAGGATTAGATTGGGTTAACAAGAATTTGTGACAATCAATTAGATGTTTTACCGTTACAAATAAAATATAAAACCAAATGTTTCGTTTACCAGAAAAGCTCTAATTAACAAGAAATATGAGAAAGAAATGCTCTAAAATGTGCTTTGTCTGCGAAGCTAGGCTTCTTATCCTAACACACAGAAATGATGACATCCGATGAATGCTTGATTCAAGTTCTCTCTGTGATTGATATTTGTTCTTTGATTTCAGTGTATGGTATTTATCCACTTATCGTATTCCATATCAGCAAATTGTCTGCAAATCAAAAGTTTGAAATAAACTCTGGTTCATACTCTAATGTACAGCCTGGTCCCTAAAATACCTCATGCGATGTTTTAAGTCACACAATGCTTTCATAGTAGAACAGACAACAGTTCTTGTCTGCGACATCCCTAGGCTGCTTTCACCAAAAAATTTAAGCTTCAAGATAAAACAATTCTCGATCCAAAGTGAATTTTTTTTTAATGGAGCATCATTGTGGTCCATGCATTTTTGGTCAAAGGTAATTTAGGGTTCATGTAAAGGTCATCATCTGAAAATGCTAAAAACCTTCCTCTTCCAGGAACAAACATGATTGACATGGTTATACATAATCATATTGGTGCATTTTTGCTGTTTTCAAACTTGTCATTAAGTTCATCAATAGGTCATCATTAAGTGGTAGGTAGTTTTCCTCTTTTAATTACTTCTTGTTAATCCAATGTTTCGTTCATGGATTTTGGTAATATTTGAATGCAATTATCCATGGTAACACAAGTGATTTCCAGGAATTGGGGTCAAATGTCATTGAGGGGTCATTTGAGGTCATTTTAAAATGTTCCATAAATTTAGTTACCTGGCCAAAGTTTTAATGTTTTGAATAAATAAAATTCCAAAATAATTTATTGCTTCAAGGAAGAAATGATGATTACATTGTGAGGTATTAAAACAAGGTTACTTCATAATAAGCTGTTCCATGATGATAGTGATATGATAGTGATATGATAGTGATATGATAGTGATAAGATAGTGATAAGATATTATAGTGATATGATGGTGATATGATATGATAGTGATAAGATATGATAGTGATATGATAGTGATATGATAGTGATAAGATATGATAGTGATAAGATATGATAGTGATATGATACGATAGTGTATGATAGTGATAAGATATGATAGTGATAAGATATGTTAGTGATATGATAGTGATATGATAGTGATATGATATGATAGTGATAAGATATGATAGTGATATGTTGTCAATTCCCTTGTAAAGAGCTACATTAGCTCCTTGCATGCAGACATGTCTCTGTGCAGAGTATTCTTACATGTACACTTTAGGATGAATTTAAAGAATACATTTTCAGGGTGTATTCATTTGACCAAATTCACTACAACTGTAGCATGTTAATCTTAATATCACATGAAATGTGTAGTAAACATTTGGTCTGTTATGTGTAGTAAACATGTGGTCTGTTATGTGTAGTAAACATGTGGTCTGTTATGTGTAGTAAACATGTGGTCTGTTATGTGTAGTAAGCATATGGTCTGCAATGTGTAGTAAACACGTGGTCTGTTATGTGTAGTAAACATGTGGTCTGTTACATAAAACTGCTGCCTCATGGCCAGATGGAGCAATGTCCATGTCTAAGCCTATTTTATGGCATTTTCCACCAATCAACAATGTCCCATTTGACTCCGCATCTGTTTTGAATACAAGCTGCATGCTGGCCTGAAAGCTGCATGCTGCTGGTTGCAATCTGTCATGTATGATGTACACTGCAGTCACTATGGTTACACACTGACCAGCATGCTGCAGTCACCATGGTTACCCACTGGCCAGGATGCTGCAGTCACCGGGGTTACACACTGGTCAGCATGCTGCAGTCACTCAATTGGGTTACACTATGGCCAGCATGCTTCAGTCACTGGAGTAACACACTGGCCAGCATGCTGGGGTTACACACCGGCCAGCATGCTGGGGTTACACACTGGCCAGCATGCTGCAGTCACTATGGTTACACACTGGCCAGCATGCTTCAGTCACTCGGGTTACACACTGCCAGCATGCTGCAGTCACTATGGTTACACACTGGCCAGCATGCTTCAGTCACTCGGGTTACACACTGGCCAGCATGCTGCAGTCACTATGGTTACACACTGGTCAGCATGCTTCAGTCACTCGGGTTACACACTGGCCAGCATGCTACAGTCACTATGGTTACTTGTTGGCCTGCATGATGCACACTGCAGTCACTGGGGTTGCACACTGGCCAGCAAGCTGCAGTCACTATGGTTACTTGTTGGCCTGCATGATGCATGCTGCAGTCGCTCGGGTTGCACACTGGCCAGCAAGCTGCATGCTGCAGTCACATGGGTTAATTGTTGGCCAGTAAGCTGTATGCCGCAGTTACTGGGGTTAATTGTTGGCCAGCATGCTGCAGTCACAGGGGTTAATTGTTGGCCAGCATGCTGCAGTCACAGGGGTTAATTGTTGGCCAGCAAGCAGCAAACACTTTGCTGCAGTCACCTGGGTTGTACAGTGGCCACCTATGCTATGCTTCCAGCAGTCATTTGTGTCATTGTTACCAACTTAGTAAAAAACTAAGAACATATACATTAGGCAAAAAATGTTAAACAACAATGCTATGTGAAAGATAGGCAGGATTTCAGATGAGATACAAAATAGCAATTTTAGTTAGAAAGGCGTAAATAAAACAGCCGATAGCTTTGGTGCAGAGCTTTCGAGTGCAAGTAGACCATGAATGTGATAACTTGACTGAAACTTATACGAGAACACACACTAGTGAGTCATAGAGTACCACATTCTTGTTGTATGTATGTATGTATATATATATATAGAATATATAATGGGATGACATTGCGACAACGATGTAATTAGTGAATGATATTGATATTTGGTGGAGTATTACATGTCGCATTTGGAATTTTTATCACCTTATCATTGGCAACCTTTGCCTTATTATGGCAAGGGATATTTCCTTATTGAATGGAAAACTGGGTCCCGAGCGGGACTCGAACCTGCGACCTACTGCTCAACGTGCAGCTACTCTAACCGACTGAGCTATCGGGACCCAACGGTATTGAGTGTGGTCAACAGCGCTTAAGTACCCTCTCGGCGCAGCTCTCCATTATGACGTCATAATGGAGAGCTGCGCCGAGAGAGTAAATAATAAGAGGGTATATATATATAAGTACATAACATGTAACTCCTGTACACACAACACAATGTAGCAACTGCAATGTGTGATAAATTCAATGGTGGGCCATCAGTTCATGTGGTGCATAAATAATCATGAAAAACCATATCTTTTTATAAATGTCATCAGTGTCCCTAAGATCATGCCTGGTGTTTGATGTGTACTGTTTTATGGTCCAGTGTCAGCATGTCCACATATCTCCAAACCCATCTGCTCTGGCTTAATTACCCACCCCCCTCCCCTTGCCTGCTTTTGTTATCTATTCCCTTCTCTGCTTCTCCTTTCCCCCTCCCCAAAGCTTGATACAGCCTTTCACAGGGAATACTACCAGGGACTTACTTATCATTGACATCGACCACTTTTGAATATTTGGGAGGCGATGGTAAGGCTTCATGGGGTGTTTCATTTAAAGTGTTTCTTCCCTTCAACAGAAATGAAACAAAAACAGAAAGGGATGAATTAAGTGAAAGGAGGTGAAACTAGACACCCTTTTGGGCTCGTCACACAAACAATACTGAGTGGAAATTAGTGGGACCAATGGGTACATTTAGTGGTCAAACGATTATGCAATATCGGAAAATACCGATTACCGATTATTTTTTTTATAATCTGCCCGATTCCGATACCGATTCCGATTATTTTTTAGTTTGGTAAATGGCTGCAAAATTTTAAGAAACTAGTGAATTCAAAGAATCATGTGTGGGCTGTGCTATTTTACCAAGTACTACACTGCTTCTCTACAGCATTATTTAATTTTTGGTGTTTATCACAGTATAGTATTACTGTATGTGAATATCATGTCTAAATTAATTTGCTGAAATGGTACTTGTTTTGGGTATTGTGGGAAAAGTTATCTTAACTAATAATCTGTAACAATAACTGGTATGCCCTGCTTTTTTACTGATCAATACCGATTATACAATAATCTGCCCGATTCCGATAACTGTTAGAACACTAATTATAATATCATTAACTCTTAACCATGAACTGGCTTATTCTTTACATTTTAAGTTTGGAGGCCAAACTTTCTGAGGGAAGGGCAAGTTATCACACAGCTTAACATATTTTATTTTCTGGAGTTTGTAACACTTATTATTTTCACCTTGCTCAAATTAAGGTTTTATATCACTGTCCTTCCTGTGTAATGTATTATTGAATTAGTTGTGTTAAAGGACATGGCTGGGCCATTTTGTATCAGTTCTACAGTATTTTGGCACTGGTCTGAGGTTCATCTTTGATATAGGCCTACAACCATTTCCCACTCGTTTTACATGCAAATCACATTATGTTACTAAGTATTCTTACACTCTAAATATTTTTTTTACTCTAAATATTCTTTCTGAGAAACCATACCATATACATTTTTGTCAGCTTTTTTTTTTGTTATTCTGCTCATCTAAGCATACGGGGGTCAATATTTCTGGGGGGAAAGATCAATGTTTACCAGAATATTTATTCATTTTGGCTGTCTCATTTTGTCCCTGTCTGTTTTTGCCAGAATAAGGATGGCGAGTGCTGGTATTGACTTTGTTTTAAGATATACAAAAGATAATCCAAGGCACTAAAAACAACCTAATTAGTGTAGGGCAGTTCCAAGCAAAACAGGACATGACACCTAAAATTAATTAGTGGGTTGCGACAAATATAGAAATGCAATGTAATAATTATAAAAGTGTATTGATATGTGATGTTGCAGTTCCTAAGAGGAAAAAAATTGGCTTTATTTTTGTGTTACATAGTTTGTTACAGTTCATTGACCCCATAAATTTTAGCAAAAGTTTGTCATGCTGTAACAGTACAATTATTATTATTTTTTTCGGCCAAAGGGTAATATTTTGCCATGATTTCTTGTTTGAAATCAAGTACATTGATATCCCTCAAATACATACACAATTTAGTTTAAACTGATTTGCCCTTATTAATTATGACTAATTAAAGTTTGTCACGGTGTTACGTTTCTGTTACACTGTGATATCCCATTACATTAATTTAATACACACAATTTGTATGATTTCAATATACATTACTGAATGCTATTTACTACCCTATTGATACAACTTCAAGTGAAAATAATTAGAGTGCCTTCAAAATAGTTTATTCCAGGATTATTAGACCTCAAGTTGGAAGTTTATTATTGCAGATGTCTCAATTAAGATCTCTTCAATTAATTTATTTACACAGTTTCAGGCATAATGAATAGGCAAGTGGTTTAATGAGCCTTTTAACTTGCAAGCATCAAACAGGAAACTGCAAAAGAATGGCTTTAGGCAAATGAATGGGCATAGTGAATGGCCCATTGAATTCAGAACTCCTTTATGTACAACCAATCAATATTGAATCTGAAAGGAAAGTGTTGGGCAGAGCCCAGTTGGCTGAGGTTTATTCTTTTAACAGTTTAGATTGATCATGTTTTGTATCTCAAGATTTTCTTCAAACTTGCAACAACAAAAGCTGGTAATCATATTGCTCAGCAGATAAATTCATAAGTTGAAACTAACGAACATGTGTCAAAACGAAAAATATGCAATTGTTCTTGCATTTTCTACATAATCCACCGTACAATTTTGTATTACATTACATTTCAACTCCGTTGGCAAGGTAGCCTATACACTTTTGCGTGAGATGATACTAGGCATCCAATAATACTAATATTTTAACCTTTGTAATACACAATGTGTTCTCTGAGGTGCACAATTGTGGGTTCAGCCAATGCATGCACATGCTGCATCAAAGAAATTTAAAAAAAAATAACTAGATTTTCAGTACATACGGTGCAATTGTGAGCACCATGTTGGATGTTGAAAAATAAATTTCAAGCACCACACTTGAAGGAGGTGGGGGAGGGGTGGAGGAAATATGCCATATTTTGTAAAATTAAATTTAGTGTGTTAGAAAATGGAAAATATAATTGATAAAATAATGGATAAATAAATGTTTTAACTTCATCTCATATTTGACTCATGTATAAATGTTTGACTCTTAAAACAAGATTTATTTCATGTTTTCAATAGAAATTAACATTGAATTTTTTTATAATTTTTTCCTTCCCTTTTGTCCTATTTTGTAACCAAGATGTTACTTAGTAGAAATCTACATAAATTTTATCATTGGCAGCAAAACCTCTGCAGAATAATAGACAGAGTATATGTTCATGTAAAACACAAAAAAAAAAAATATATATACTCAGTACTATCAATCATATCATTCAAGTGTTATTTTACTATGACCTAAGACTCTTATATATTTCCCGGACAATATTAATATTTCCTGCAAAGGGAAATACCGGTTAGGGGCCTTAGGGCCTAGGTCTAGGCTCCCTGGGCCCTAATAATAATGGGAAAAACCAGGAAATACCAGAAAATATTATAATCCAGTTAAATTCATCTGTGTTTGATGGTGCCAAAATTATAACAGGTTGCAATTATAGTTCCTGCTATCCAGTAAGAGTAAAATTTACATTGGAACTCCAAGTAGGGCCTATTCCTAGCCTACATACATGCAGTATGAGTCACTCATGCTGACATCTATGATCTAGCCTAGGGCTTGGCCTATAGGACTATCTCTGTACTGCACATCATGTGGCCTAGGCCTATAGCCTACTTTACGTTAGGCCAATCACAAGCTAAGGGGCAACGTACGTTAGCTGAACAAATTCGTCAAAACACATGAATTGTGTAAGACATAAACCTAATAACTAATATTGGGGAAATCACTTAAGCAAAATAAAACGAAATGTTAACTTCACTTACCTCGTTTGAATCGTTGACTATTTATCTTTGTAGTCGTTGCAGTTGCTACCGAGTTTGAATCAGAATGAATACAACTTTAATATGTATAGGAATATGCTGCGACTAGGAAGTACGCATCCAGTATACAAGCACTGTACCGATTGTTCTAATAATAACTATAGGCTATGTACGTAAGTTTGGAGAGCGGTTAAATATACCATGTGCTGTTCACGTGCTGGGCGATCATAATGCACCGGGTTTCACTAGCTGCGTTCGATTTGCAAACCGGCGCCGCGGCTCGAGACGATTTGACGTCAGCTGAGCCAGCTTGCGCGCTTGCGCAGTTGTGAGAGAAACCAGAAGCAAACTTGAGCCGCTTTTTTAAACTTTTTGTTTACTTCAGTTGGATACCAATATATACTGGGCCCTTTGTACCACTTCCTGGTAATGTTAGCTCTGAAGATAATCCCCAACTCAGGTCCAAGTTGATAGCTCTTTTTGGGTGTATCCTTTCCTTTGGTTGTTTTTCTTTTGTTGCTGACCAGAGGTGTGAGTTTTAATTAACTTCAATTCTAGGCTTTCCTGGTTTAGCCTTTGATGTGTTGTGTTACATCATATTTAATTTAGGTTGGTTTAATTATATATGGTGAATGAATATCAGGGTTTGTTGTTTACACGAATTGATCCAAATAGGAATACAAGAAAACAGGAGGAGGCCCACATGAGGGACGAAATGTTTACAGTTGTAAATATATATGAAAAGAATATGAATGAAATATGAATGAATGAAGTATATATATATGTATATATATATATATGTTAATATACGTTAAACTATTACGAGTCCATTGCTACTCGGAGTTTCACGCTTGTACAAGTAGTTGTACAGCAATATATATTTTGATATTTTGATATAAACTACATCCGGTCCTGGGTACGACCATAAACTACATCCGGTCCTGGGTACGACCTTAAACTGCATCCCGGCTTTGTACGTGAGAAG
>JAODFY010009535.1:0-13240 GCA_027580055.1 Paracaudina chilensis | reverse complement strand
CCCCCCCCCCCCCCCCCCACACACACATACGTTTGTGTAAAATCTGCTCTTTTAAAGGACATTAATGATCCACTAAGCGGATATAACTCGGCCTTCATCAGTACTACATCTCGAAAAATAGGAAAATTGTCTGTAATTTTCTAAATTATTAATTTATCGTAGTAATGTTTCACATAGCTTACATATTTTTTCAATCATATATGTGTTCGGATTGCCTAAATCTATTATGTCATATACACCCCATTTTGTGCGCATTAACATCATTCTATAAAGAGACTTGAACAAATTTTAGGGGAACAAAACCCTTCAGTATGCACTCTCTTGACATTTAAGTAACCTCTGACTTCGGAGGTATTGACAACATGTTAAGCCCAAAATATATTTAACATGTGATGACCTCAATTGACTTTTAACATCAAACATAATCACAAGGTTTTTTGAGGAACATATTGCAAGAGTGACTTATGTTTTCTCTTTTTGAGTTTACCAGTAATATTAATTTTTTAACATTTTACCTCTTGTAGGATTGATATGGTTCTTCTTGTCAATACGGGCAATATTAGCCTACATTCTCGCTGATGACCTCAAATGACACTTGACCTCTTACACAATAAACATGTTTAATTTACTGACCAAGACTGTAATATGGTTCGGGTTTCGATCGTAATAGAAGAGGACGAAATCGGTGGAAAAAGAAACACAACAGTCCAGACTTATAGCTGGATACTTTTATTATACAAGACTCTTTCCTTTTTAACAATATACGACTGTGTAATGTACAATATTTACAATATGCATGTACAGCAGTACAGAGTGAGATTGGTAATCTACTTACCTGGGAAATTCACATGGCCTTCAATGCTTTGAGAACTCCTCCTCAGCTAAAACGAAATATATTACTTAATCTGCTGTATTTCCTGATTACTTCATTTCGTATTGAACATGACGTATCCTACAATATACAGTCATAATATTGTGCTTAATTATTGTGTGTGGCCTTGTTCGTACTCTTCTTCATTGCACACAATCCGTTGCACTCATCAACCCTGAAAAGGCGTATTACTCGCAATTGTAGTAGGGGTCAAAAGCTTCGCGCAGGTTTATATATTTACAGCGGTATTATCACAATTGTCTCCGTGGGGCAAATACTTGCCTATTTCCACAGAGCGGTCGGCACAATCATTTTCTTACGTTTTATATCCCGTGTTGTTGTGCCCCTCGACTTTAAAAAGCTATCACTGGCTTTGTGTTCCTCTGCCGTAAAGATTTTGGGAGTTCTTGGTAAATCTCAGCTCCCCCATCATAGCCACAAATTGAATGTGCGCTACTGGTCGGATTGGTGCCTTTTTGTCGTTGCCTTTCCCCCAGATTTCAACTCATTTCGCCGCCCTGCATATAACTATTTAGAAACATATGATCCATGCGATTACACATTTGTATAGCAAATATAAGACAATAGAAGACCAAATTACATTTGATTTAACCTATTCCAATGATGTTTGACCAAATTTGATTACTCTCTTGTTTAACGAGGTATTGCAACTCTCAGCAAATATTGCAAGGTTCCGATTCTGTGTCAAACGATGGAGCAAATATGTACAACGAGGTAGTAAAACGTATTACGGTTGATTGTTTGGAACGCTTCACATTTGATATTATTAATGTGAACGTCGCTCTCGTGTTTTTAAGAAAGAATAAGAACAAATGTATTCGATTTAGCGTATTATGTGAAGAGTAAAATTAAATTGCACTAAAATTGCACTAAAATATTTTAATCACATATTTATAAATACATATATTTAAATTAGATCATATGATACTTTAATATACCTAGTTGCATACCTTTGTTCATTATAAATGGATTAATGTTTTTATTTAAATAATCAGTTTTATAATATTACATCAAACATTCGTCTGAACTGGCTTTTGATTACCCCACTTAGTTTTAAATATAAAATTGGTGAGATTTACTAGGGCATTATATTTTTTAACACTCTTAAACCAAAAACATATTTGTGTAATGTATATTTATTTATATCTCATGTGATATTGAAAAGGTAATTGCTTATCGTTTTCTGTGCCGAACTATTACAAACAATTTCATGTAAAAAAGTATACCTCAGAACGCTATATGAATGTTTGAGATATATATTTTGTTCAGGTCTTTTAAAATATACAAATCAAATAGTGATTACCATTGAAGTAATTTTCTGATTGTTAATATAGTATTATAAGATAATTGTTTAAGCACAAATTTTACGAAAATAATGACCCACCTGCTTAAATAAAACATTCGACATATATTATTAATAATCTGATTACAAATTTTTAGCAAATAACGCTAAATGGGAATTCCACTTTAATATCAATAAATAAAAACAATTTAAAATGTGCGAAATGTATTAATTATATGTAGTAAGAGTTAAATAGAGTAATTTTGCGTATTAGCTGTTTAGGCGGTGATAAGACATTGGATCGTCTTCATTATCAATGGAACATCTAGCGAGACAGTATATACGACAGAGTTTAAGAGAATTCCTAATTTGTACTTTCCGAAATATATGGTAATGGTAATATCTGATGCAAGGATTCATTGTTAACATGAATCATTACGTTCGCTTACTCAATGAGTAAATTTTAGCATCATGTACCGTCCGTTACTTTACCTAGAGTATTAGTCCGGGAGACATACATCGATATTCATGTGACGCACAGTGATACACATGGATATGTTTCAGCTGAGCCGATCCCGGGTTCCCATCTTTACACACATATAACTATTTAAAAATATTCGACAAAGCGATTCATATTTATGAAGATTTTCAAGACAAAGGAAGACCCAATATACTTTTAATTACACCTTTGACCGTTGGCTAATGACCAAAATTGAATTACCACAATCAGTTATTGCAATTTTTCTGGGACAATCTCCATGTACGAACTCCCCGCCAAAAGGTGCAGAGAAGGGAACATGTTGCAGACTTGCAGTTACAGTTGCACTTGATATAATTAATGTTGGTTAACATCGCTCTCGTGTTTTAAGGAAGAAAACAAACAAAGAAAAATGTACGTCTGTACAACAAATGTATTCGATTTAGCTTATTATGTAAAGAATAAAATTAAAATTGCACTCGTAATGTTTTTGTCAAATATTCATCAATACATCTCTCTAAATTAGATATGATATTTGCTTTGGTTACCTAGACGCGTTGGAGGTCTGTGTTGGTTTTGTTGTTTTTGTGCAAGTATTAATATTAATTGTAACTTGAGTCGGTCACTTTAACATGCTCGATAACTTGAACGCATGGATTAAGCTGAGCCGACCCCGGGTTCCCCAATCTTTAGACATATATAGCTATTAGGACATTTGATTTGACATTGTTAATGTTGGTTAACTTCGCTCCCGTGTTTTAAAGGAGATAAAGAACAAACTATCTAAAAATGAACGTAAAAAGTACATTTAAATTGAACTACCATAATGCTTAATAAGTTATTGCAATTTTTCAGGGACAATTTCCATCTACGAACTCCCCGCCAACAGATGCAGAGGAATGAACATGTTTGGGAAAATAAAGTAAGTGCTACACAAAATACAATTGATTCTTTGAAACGCTTCGCGCTTGATATTATTAATGTTGGTTAACATCGCTCTCGTGTTTTAGGGAAGATAAAAAACAAACAAACACAAATGTACGTCTGTATAACAAATGCATTTTTATCAAATATTTATCAATCTCTCCAAATTAGGTATGGTATTTTCGTTGGATACCTAGACGCGATGGAGGTCTGTGTTGGTATTGCCATTGCAGTTCTAAGGTAAGTATTAATATTAATGGTACCAGGAGTCGGTCACTTAAACATGCTCGATATCTTGAAAGCATGGATTTTCGTGTTTTAATGAAGATTAAATTCTTTCTAAAAAATGTACGTCTGTATTACAAATGTATTTAATTAAGCGCATTATGATAAGAGTAAAATTTAAAAATTGCACTGATAATACTTCTTTTATCACGTTTTTAGATAAAATCGTCTGTGCTTTGGTTAACTGAAAGTGTAAGAGGTCTGTGTGGACGTTGTTGTCTTTGTTTATGTGTAAGTATTAATATTAATGTTACCATGAGTCGGTCACTTTAACATGCTCGATAACTTGAACAAACACCGTATATTATGTACGTTTGTGATGATATATTATTTGAAATGTTATATGTCATATGTTATATGAAATTGTGCGTAATATATTACGGCACAGAGAAGCTAAGCAATTATATTACATCTTGGTAGGGAAGGCAAGTTTTAAGTTTGGTTGAAGAGTGCACATATATGACAAAGGCGATTAAAATTTTATGCAGCTGAATAGAAGACAAAGGAAGACAAAAATTTAATTTAATTACAGTAATACAAACTACAAATGGAATATGATAATTGTTTACAAAATATAACTAAAATCATGACAAAACTGTTTAAATACAAAATTCAAAATGGTAATAACTAATTTAATGATGCTTAAAGATTTATTTCTTGTGTTATCTCATTGCAAATTTCCAGCAAAAATTGCCAAAAGGATTTCCTCTTTAATATGAAAAATGAAAATATTTTAAAACGTGAAAAATTATCTGTAATAAGAGTTGAAGAAAGTGATTTTACATATTAACCGCTCAGATGGTGATATGTTATTGGGTCGTTTTTTGTATTTTATAAGGTTGCGGTTGATAACTTCAGTCTTATTTAAAATGAATGATCCCCTTCGCTTTTCTGCATAATACGTACATACCTGTTCTCATTATCAATGGAACATTTTGTGAAAAAAGTATATACGACACAGTTTTAGAGAATTACTTATTTGACTTTTTGTGTGTTAAACAGACTGCGGAAAATTTATGGTAATATCTGACAGAGGAGTTTATGATTAACATTAGGCAATACGTTCGCTTACTCAATGAGCTCATATATAGTTAAACGGCATCATGTCCCGTCGGTAACTATACCTAGATTATTAGTCCGGCAGACGTACATCGATAATAATGTGAAGCACAGTGATACACATGTTCTTTTTTTCAGCTGAGCCGATCCCGGGTTCCCCCATCTTTAGACACATTTAGCTATTTTGCTATATTCGATAAAGGCGATTACATTGATGAATTTATTCAAATAAGCCCCAAAATACTTTTAATTACACCTTTGTCCATTGACTTTTTACCAAAGTTGAATTACCATATTGCTCTATCATTAATTGTAATTTTTCAGGATACGAACTCCCCGTCAGAAGAGGCAGGGAAAGAAACAAGTGGGGAAAATGAAGTAAGTGATATACACAATACAATTAATTGTTTAAAACGCTTCACACTTTATATTATTAATGTTGGTTAACGTCCCTCTCGTGTCTTAACAAAGATAAAAAACAAACTATTTCCAAATGTACGTCTATACAACAATTGTATTGTGTAAAGAGTAAAATAAAATTGCACTCATTGCACTATTTTTATTACACATTTATCAATACAACTCTTCAAATCAGATTATATTGTTTAAGCTTTGGTGAATTCATTTTATATCATCATTGAGTAGGATACATGGGAAGTGGCAAATATTGTCAGATATAAATTCCCCTTTAATATCAATAAATAAATACGGCCTACATAAATTGCTAAATACGGCCTACGTTGATGTGTGATTTATTACGGATTTTGCAGCTGATTGTCATTTGCCCTTGTAGTAAATTTACTTTGTCATAATGCAAAGCCTAATATTCCTTATTATCCTTATATTGGCATGATCTACAAAAATCACAAACATGATATTCCTACTGTCGCACAACAATACTAAGTTTGACAGTATAAATCATATAAATCATAACTGAACCCATTCTTTCTCATTACTACTAGACCAAAAGCTATATGCAAATTGTGTCATTTTGCCGTATGCACGGCAGCAATAACGTACAACAAGCTCATTCAGTCTCACTCATTACCTTGGTACAGTAACAATACGTAACATTATTGGAAGGTCTAACATGCCCAAAGAAGGATATATATTGCTTAATACATATATAGACCTGGTTTTACCGTGAAGTTCCCATTTACGTTATCAGTTGATTTGATGGCCAACAGCGTAGTGTAATATGTTCCGAGAAATAAATTAAAACCACTGAATGAGTCGGAGCTAGAGGTTTAAGTAAAAATACTGTTTAACCGATTTTTTTTTCTTTTTATGGAATAATTCTTGTTAATTTCGAACTTCTTCAACAATGTTGAAATTCCCTTGTTTTAAACCATTTAAAACCATTTCGAGTAAATAGTTATCACTGTGAACCACAACCAAATCTTTATATGGAAAAGTTTCAACTACAGTCGTTACTGAGGCTCTTCAGTGCCTTTTGTGATATTTTTTATATAGTTTCAATGGTATGAAACCGTGAGATGGAACAGCGCCATGCGATGTACTGTACATTGCAAACTTCTTTTATTCGATATGTTAGGGGATATAAATATAACATGAATTTAAGTCATGTTTTCGTAATCGTAACACGGAGCTTTGTTACTTGATGCTTGGCGTAGTTAACATAGTAACATACACGAAATCACAGTTCATTGAATCAATGAATATGTACTGTAAGCAATGACAACATTGTACTTAAATATATGGATTTATTGTGTGAGAACGATCATTCACTTTAAATTGATCTAGAATAATGCATCTATAATAATGATGATGATATTGATGTCCTTTTGATTTATTTTGAAGGGATTTCCGAAGAATGCGTTCCTTCAGCTTCACAATACAAGCCAAGAGGACAAAACAAGAAAGATGATACCAGAAATGAAACAGTTTGTCGAACAGTTTGGAAGTAGAGGTACAACTGGATTTACTCAACTGAAAGAAGTCCTCCATGATCCTGCACAGGTATGGCTACACATACAAACAACCCATCATGATGTGTTGACGGTGATTTGATGTCGCTTTGGCTACATATCAAACTAAATAATCGCTGACTAATCAATCTTTAATTTATTCCCGACGAGAGCGACCGAATATACAACTCATCGGCGACCGTTTCGTCTACACCCAATTGTCAACGCATTGAAGAAAATGTTGGATTCTGTTTCCCTGGCATTGCGGCGATTTGGCTTGTTCGATGTCGTCGCCGGCGTCGAAAAATATCGCAAAAATGCGCAAAATATGGGTTAGACTGCACAAAGCCAAAAGTGAGGAATATGTGGCACAAATTTCTTTTGGCCACACGAAAAAAAGGTTCACATGTTCAAAAATGTCTTCGGACATATATATACATCGACTTCTGCAATTTGCGTGCAATAACCTTTCCCAATATTTTCCGTGCAGATATGAATATCATTTCAATTACAGTTGTCCTATTCCAAACAGTGTGCTCCTTTGTAACATACACTTCGGTAATGAGTTATGGGAAACATGGCACACTATATTCGCGCGTCGTGTAAACAAAAGTTGAACGTATATATTCCCATGTACCTGTATACAGTAAATAGATCTCTAGAAAGCTAGCTCAATCCGCTGGCTCTCTATATCCTTTTCTGCTTGTATTAGGTGTTGCCGATATATTCATTCTGGGAAAGTAATTAAGAAAAAGTGTCCGTGACATTGAATGCAGCTCTGAACAAACATATTAGAGTAATACCGTCAAAAGACAAACGTGCTCTGATAAATAAGAGAAGAAAAACCCGCACTGAATGGTAAAGCTCCCTCTACAATTACATATTTGGTTATTGAGATATCAAATTTATAGTTTTTAAGTCTATATCTTAATTTTTTAATAGAACATCTGGCAACATTTGTGATGCAATCCTTTCACTCGGGCTGGATTTGTTTTCGTTATAATTTGTATGCTTTTATCATGGCAATTTGAAATAGTATTCCAAATACTTCATCTCAGCACTCGTTAATAACAATTAGACCATTACACGTTAGACCTACCAAGGAACACTGTTACCCCCAAAGCCTTCTTTTCTACTGTAATTTAGTGTTTTACTTACACATTCATTATATTAATAGGCCGGAATCTGGTCACATGTTTGTGTGTGTATTTTGTTTTACAGACATATGTCAACGTGGTTATTATTCGCAATCGTAATATGGATGTACACGTAAGAGATATCAAAACCCAAATTCAAGAAAAAAGAGAATGGACACTCCTGGAGGTAATAGTTGATCCAGACGAAACTTTAACAGTAGAGTACGTCAGCAAAAACATGTATTTGGTTTTTATGCTAAGCGATCCTACGAGATTTCACGAAGAAGAAAAACATTTTGTCAAAACAATACGCGTAAGTTACTCTCAGTTTTATATTATACAATTTCTCCATTATGATTTTCATTTAAAATTTATTGATTACTTAAATAATATGAATAAATACTAGAAATTGAAAACACATTTACAAAGTCACTGTGTGATTAATGTTATTCGATTATAGTCACTAATTGTATTTGGCATTACCTTGGAAAATCTATAATGTATATATAATCTATAAATTTCTAATAAAAAGAGATGTTTTTTCAAGAGCTTTGACAAGAGAGAGATTATTACAATCCTTTAGTCAGCCTTTTGTTCAATCAAAAAAAAGTGCCGATATGGTGATATGGTGATTATTTTATAAAAAAAAAAACGCAAATTCTTCTTCAACCAACGTACTAAAAATTAAAGGTAATTTGGGGTAAAACGCAGTGCAGCCTACGACTCAGAAGTATTTCACACAGACAATGTAGGATGTATATATTTTTCAATGCGATGCAGGGCCGGATTTACCTTTGTGGGGGCCCTGGGCACAAACTAATGTGGGGGCCCCTCCGACTGTATAAGATCTCCAAAAGACCGGCGTAATTCATGATGCATTTTAAAGGCCAAGAGTCATGTAACAGATTTTCTTTAAACTGGCACAGATGAAAAGAGGACATGTCAAAACCCCACACCAAAACTTTTACGACTGTAGCATGTTGCCTTGCAAAAGGAATGATCGACAAGGTGCGGTCGCACGTTTGGTACGGTCAGTTGCTACCTCTGGCTGGGGTCTGGGTTTGGCTGGAATACTTAACTTAATTTTGTGGGGGCCCCTTTTTGTGGGGCCCTTGGGCACGTGCCCCGTCGGCTCATGCTTAAATCCGGCCCTGGTAAGCACTAATATCTCCGAGACGGTGAGCATTCGAGGAATAATATTGATTTATGTCGTATAATAATGCCGTATAATAAAGGTAGCATTCCTTTTGAATCCCACAACAATATAAAAACATCCTTTTGATCATAAATATGAACACCCAATTGGAAAACATTCTCGTTTCTTTCGTCGTGATTAAATGACAAAACAGGCCAGGCAAAGAGTGTTAAATAACTTAAGCTAGAAGATATTAATATGGGTTTCAATGTTTATTTATTGTTTATGATAGATCCATGGTGCTCTTGCTGTCATTGGATGTTACGGTAATTTCGCAGCGATAATCGCTATAGCTATTCATCGGTTCATCGGCGTCGTGTACGCAGATAAAGTGACAATCACCAAGAGGTTGGTCTGCATCATGATCGCATCCTCCTGGGTGTTTGTGATGTGTATCATCATTCCGTCGATTACCGGAGAATCGTCAAGTATCTATACTCACGGAACCCATCATTGCTCTCCCGCGTGGGTGAAGTCATGCGAATATTACGTCATTACCGTCGTGGTAATTTACGCCATCACTGTTCCAACAATGACCATCAGCTATTCGGCGATTTACTGGAAAGTAAGACTAAGTCGTAAACGGTTAGTCAAGCATAGGGTCAAACGCACCGATGCCCATAGCAACGATAAATCAGTGGATACTGATATGGGGACTACGCATGGTGAATCGTCTTTTGATACTCTCTCCAGTACAGTTCACAATAAACTTGACAAAAACACAAAATACAAAAGCAATCGAGTGTGCTATTCTTCGGATGTAAGCCGCTCTCAGTACATGTCGTCTGATTTGGGACACGTAATTGGAGCGTCGACTTCATCTCAAATTGAAACTGAGAGTTCAACAAGCCACGTTAAACGAAAAGTTATCCGACGCCACGAGGCCGATATCCGCATAGCTCTTTCAGGTAGGTCTATATAAGTATATACAGAGTGTAGGCTATACAGTGACGTCTTCAGAACAAATTATTAATTTCTTCATAACTCGTTACCCAACTAGTGTCACAGATGATGCCAAACGCCGCATTAGCATGGTCTCCAGAAGTACCACTATGAAACAACTGCCGGTTAAATCCGACTCCAATGATCGAATTCCTCGTTCTTCCCTTTCACCCATCAATCCATCAGATTCTCAAAATTATCTTTAAATGTACCAAGACAAGATAATCTCCAACTCGTACCCTCGTACCCTCACAGGACCAAAACGTTAATTCAACATATTGGGCAACTTCACATGTATCTCTTGTAATGTTATATATAAGTGATTATATTTTAAGATCATATTTTGTATGTAAATGAAACCAAATGCATATTAGGTGATCGAATCATTGACCGTTCAATCAGGCTAAATTTCCATGGATACCCTGTTGCCGCCCGCTTTCACTCTGAAAGATCGACTTGTTGCTGAAAGCACCCTTATCCCTTACTGCTTGAACACAAGATTTGATACAATCTAATTGTGGACTAACTTTTCTCTTCATTTCACGTATATCTGAACTGCATGCTTTGTTTTTTGGTTTTATGTAACAATGTAGAGTGTAGTACTACCTCCATTACACGCGCATGCGTTTTCAATATAGCTTTCGACAGTGAAGCTTTCGACAATGTCCCACACAGACGACTAGCGTAAAAATTTCAACACTACGGAATCTCTGGAAAAATTCTCAGTTTTGTGCTAGCGAACTCAGTCCTTTGTTATTGATGGTGCTAAATCCTTGCTAGGCACTGTCTCTTCAGGGGTTCACATGGTACAGTACTTGAACCCTTGCTCGTCTCCATTTATATAAATGATGTGCCGATGGTTAGGCAATCCACTATAAAAAATTTCGCAAATGACTGTATTATGCATCGTACCATCACCGTCCATCAGTTCCATCGACGACAGTCGCATGCTCCAGCAAGACCTGGATAATTTTTCGTTATGAAGCAAGTCTTGGCAGTTTGATCTACATGCTACTGTAACTCAGTGGTTGTTACCAGTGGCGTAACTAGGGTGTGACAGGCATGGCACATGCCCTGGGTGCCACTCGGAGGGGGGGGCATCTTCAGTTGTTACAAATAATATCATATAATATTCTTTCGATTATCATGGCAATATGATAGCATGTGTCTTCTGATGGAATTCCCTCAGAATGAGAATCCATTTCACGCGAATGTAAGCTGAATATAATCTAGGCCTTTCCCGCCGGGTTGCATTGTATCTGCCGTCCCAACGAGTACACCGAAATTGTTCCACTTCCACTCCCGTGGGCCCCTATAATTCGATAGACAAACTAGGGGTAACTAGGGTGTGTATTCCTGAACTGTTAGTATGATGCGGGGGGGGGGCGTAATGGGGGTGCCATTTCAGTGTTTGCCCTGGGCGCTGCTTTGGGTAGTTACGCCACTGGTTGTTACAAATAAAAAGAAAGTTGTACAGTTCCAGTGTGTATTTGATGATTATCACCTTAATAAAGGCAGTAAAAGAATACTCGTATCTAGGGATCACTTTAACTTGTAATCTTTCTTGGACTACTCACATAAGTAACATTGTTTCTAAGGCCTTTAAGATTCTTGGCCTGATTCACAGACATCTCTATGATTGTGATACCAAAACTAAAGTAACTGCTTATAACTCTTTAGTTCGTCCTTGTCTGGAATATGCCTCCTCAGTTTGGGATCTCTACAATACAGGTAACATTAATAAACTAGAAATGGTCCAGCGTAAAGCTGCTAGATTTGTGTGCAAGGACTGTCATCATACAACTAGTGTGACATCCCTCCTTCAACAACTTGGCTGGCCTACCTCACAGAAGAGACGCTTAATTCACGTTTAAAACTGTTTCATAAGGCTATTTGTGGCTTCGTGGCTCTGCCAGTTCCTGATTTTGTTGAAGTTGCCAACTCTCGCACCAGATCGTCATCTGTCAATGATTATAGACATGCTATTGTGTATAATGTAGATGCTTTCAAGTGGTCCTTTTGGCCAAGAACAATTCCAGATAGGAATGCTTATAGTCTGAAATCTAACCTTCATAGTGAATAGGCTTGTGTATGTTGCATGCTAGTCCTCTATAAAGTGATACGCAGTGGGAAATACTTTGTCCAAACGTACAAAATCCGTTTTTCGGACTGGTTTCCAGAAATGACAAAGTATTTTCAGACCGGCCCGTTATAGGCTATACTTATGACATTGATCCCTTACACTAGCTGCATACTTTATCGGAGATTTTTTATAAATAGGGTAGGAGTAGAGTGTTGCGGTTACGCCCTTGGGGAGTACATGCAGGTAACATTATACATATCCAACTACAAATAAATAAACTATGTTTCACAACAATTCATATTATTACCGTAATATTACCGTTATTACCGTATTATTACCGTATTATTACCGTATTCATAGTATTACCGTTACATTTCTCTTAATTAATCCTTTCCATGTTTGGTCCAGTAAACCATGTTGGGATTGTAGTTAAACTCATTATTTCAATGAGTTATATAATGCTGAAAGACGAAACAATTCTGTATTGGGAATTATTGCATAGTCTGATCGCGTAAGCAAGCGTGCATGAGGTGGCATCCTCACAAAATTGATTGTGTACAATTCTGAAAGTACACTGGATATACCCTAGGGCATTTAATTAAATTGCTAAATAGCATCTTGTACTTTGTTGACTGATTTACTACCACATCTGTGTCATCAAGATCTATTAATGGTGCATGTGTTTACATTCTTGACAGCCAATGGCTCTTGCCGAGGTTTCCCTGGGGTTCGATTGTGGTCAGTCTGGATTAGCTTGGACACAACACCGGTATCTCTGTTGTGGTGGGGTACGGTATATGTGCAAGCAACGTTTTAGTGCAAGTGTCACAGCATGTAGTTAAACGGTATATGTGTAAGCAACGTTTTAGTGCAAGTGTCACAGCATGTAGTTAAACGGTATATGTGTAAGCAACGTTTTAGTGCAAGTGTCACAGCATGTAGTTAAACGGTATATGTGTAAGCAACGTTTTAGTGCAAGTGTCACAGCATGTAGTTAAACGGTATATGTGTAAGCAACGTTTTAGTGCAAGTGTCA
>JAODFY010009314.1:2214-13245 GCA_027580055.1 Paracaudina chilensis | reverse complement strand
TCAGTGGAAATTTGACTGCTGTTTTTTCACAAACATTGCACCATTTTGCATCTACGGGCCTGTGAATTGCATTTTTTCGCTGAAGGGGAGGGGGGTAACCACCTCCCCTCAGACCCCTCCCCCAAAACCCCCGCTCAAGACAAATCTCTCACTACGCATCTGCCTCAGCCTAAACAACTCTCACAACAAATATGCTAGATATGTAATGCTAGTCAGTTCATTTGCTTTTATGTACGGGACAACTAATCACAACTTTTGTGGCGATGCAGGTGTTAAACATGCTTTTCTATCACCCATTACCGACCCATCCCTGAGTTATAGGCACTAAGTCAGGGAATGAGGATTAGTACATCCACTTTGTCTGCCAGCCTCATGGTTTTGCCTTTACACATTCATGGAGGGGTCTAACTAGTACTGTCATGTCTACCAAACAAACATGTAACTGGTAATACTTCCAAATTCTAAACATTCACTCCTCAGCATTACATGCATGAGTGAATTTTGCACTATTAATTAGCTTTGCAAGCAGTTCACACCACCTTCCAGGAGGACAGTATCACTGCACTCTGTCTACAGTATAGCCAGTATCATTACAGGATCACCACACTGCAGTTAAATATCACTATAGTACAATATTACGATAGTACAATATAAATAGTATTACATCAATATAGTTTGATATCATCTCCCATGCTATCAACCATTACTGTACAGTATCACTCCACTACATTATTAGTACACAACTATTGTACAGTATGACTACAGTGCACTATCACTACAATACATGATTACAAAATTGTTTCATCACAACCTATCATTACACAATCAGTACAGTAGAGCTGCAGTACAGTATAACTAATTTAACCAGTACATTACAACTACAGTCAGTAGTGCACCACCAACTGAGCTCTAATTACCCCAGTTGTGTGATATATGGGTTGTAATCGTGTTTTGATGGATTGTGCCTGGTACGTCATGACACTTCTTCCTTGTCAAGTCTTGCAAGTGAACAGATGGATAATTAATATGACAGCCACTGACCGTTGGTCTGAAACAAGGATACATGCAATAGGAATTGCCCCCCAAAAATAATATGAAACTATTTTCAACCATCTTATATTGTACATTTGCCTTGGTTTCGATTGAATATACTTATCAGTATAATTAACAGTATAATTAACCTAAACAGTATATTTAATATATAGAGAGATGGGAGTAAAATCATTTATTCCATGTTTTTTCATATAATCTACTAAAATGGTGGATAGCATTTAAAAGTTCAAGGGCCCTTTGTTCAGAAACAAACACTCAATGCAAAATGCCAATAGAAATTTTAGACAAGTCCGAAATGTTATTACCCGGCGATGTAAACACTGTAATCCAAAATGAGCTATCATCATATAATTACAGTTTACTGTATAATATTCCTGCTGATATCTGTTACTTTTTGGATGTCAGTGATATCGGAATAATTAATTATACAGTGTTAAAACTATAATACATAGTGGACTTAGCGTACTATTTAGACTAATTTAGTACTTAGCTAAAGTTACCAGATTTTACCCATCATTAATAATTAAATTGGTCTTTCTAATATTTGGTTAATATTGTAGAGCTGAGAACATGACATGATGACACAACACAACAAAATTAAGGAACCAAACACATTGAATATCCATGTATAACAACTGAAACCAGAGATCATACAAATTAAGCTATATAGAAAACATTAAATTACTATTAAATCATCCTCTTCCAAAAATATCAATGAACAACCAGTTTTAACTGCCAATCCCCGAAATTATCCCTAAACAATCCACTTCAATATCATTGAACAACCAATTTCAACTACCCAACCCTGCAAAATATCACTAAACAATCAGTTTCAGCTGTCCAACCTCCCCCCCCCCAAAAAAAATCACTAAACAACCAACTATCAAACCCTGCATAATTTCACTAAACAACCAAATTCAATTGCTCAAATTGAGCAATTAACCCTTCTATCATCGCTAAGCTGTATGCAAAAGTTAACAGCTACAATCCTCTACAAAAATGATTGGACAAAAAATAGTCATTTGCCAGCCGACTTTTTGAAATTTTGCAATCAGCACGCCCCCATCCCCGATTCAGTGTTGTACCAAAATGTGTTGAGAACCTGCAACATTGATACGGGGAACGGGTTTGTCCAATGTATTTTTGTCAAGGATTGTAGGAGACAATTGCGACATAACCTTATATGACCCTCTCCATTTTGGGGTCAATTTCGCTGAGGAGTTCCTCCTCATTTTTATCTCCATATATGACATATATGGAGATTATCTCACACCAATCGTTATTCGTTTTCAGAGCTCTTCATATGCCTACTAGTTTTTACCCAAATACTCTTTTAAAGTGTAGTTTCTTCTCAGTGTAGATGATAACATAAGGCAGAACTTCCACTTAATTGTTACAAATATCCTCACATCAACCACTACACAAAGGAATCACATTTCAAGTGTATCATGACAGTGCATACCTGGATAAAAGACATACCAATAGCTGCTATCCATGGAATAAAAAAAGAAGAAATCTTCACAATAATATGGAGATACAGCGGCATTGCTGCTCTTGTATAAATAGCATGGCTCTTCAATAGCACAGTATCATTAACATTTCAAACTAATTTTCAAACTTGATCTCTAAGGCCCTGTTCACACTTCCCAGGGAAGTATATAGGTACATTGATCTTGGTCACATCCACACATGAGAACAGGTGCAACATCAGCATTGAACGGAGAGCAATGCAACTCTTGATCCCCCTGGCAGGGTCTGATCCATCCCAAAAGGGAGATCATGATTGCGGGGTCTGACCCTGAGTATGCGAGCATCCAAACACGCTCTTGATCCCCCCTTGCAGGGTCTGATCTCCAGTCTGAACAAGGCCTTGGTATCATAAGCTGTCTTATTGGTACCACTCCTAGTTTGCATGTTCTGCCTTGCAATCAAGTACATGAAGTGATTTAACCATTAGACTGAGGCGGTGCCCATCTAACAACACCTAAATCATTTAGGTAAACACACATTCCTCCTGGGAGGTTTGAACTGCTTGCAAATCCAATTAAAGTCTATATACATAATTCATGTAACACTGAGGAGTGAATGTTTAGAATTTGGAAGTAGTACCAGTTAAATTTTTATGTTTGGTAGTCATGACTGTAGTTAATTGTTAAACCACTCCATGAATTTGTGAAGCCAAAACCATGAACTGACAGGCGGGCTACAATCTTGGACAAAATTCCTTGGGGACACCCCTGCTCCCCCGTTCAATGTTGGTGATTCTCTCATCAATTTAGGTCAGCTTCATGTTTAAAAGGGATGCAACATTGAACATTGATTGGGGTTTGTTAAATGACTGAAACATTGATCAGAATATTTGTTAACCATCATTTCCAATGAAATGAATGATGCATAGTGTCCCAACAATTTTGACCAAGATTGTAGGAGTGTTCCCGGACTTAGTGCCTGTAACTCAGGGATGGGGCTGTAATGGGTGCATGGTTTGTAAATACAATCATATCAATGAAGCCAAAATTTCAGAAAACTTCCCTTCATAATTCTCTTTCCCCTCTTCTCCAGGAATTTTCTGATAACCAACACTTTCTGACATTCAATGGTTTTCATGGACTTTTCCACAAGTTGCTACACCAACCTGAGGTAAGATGGAGTTTATTTCAACATCAAGAAGGCAGGCAAGCAGGATTTGAAATAATATAAACAAGGAGGGCAATGTAAAGGGCAACGTAAAGTGTTACATTGCCCAAAATGTTGTATTTGAGTGGGAGGGTGGGAGCTAGGTATCTAAATTGATTCCAGTCAGTTGAAAACTTTCCCGATGGTATGTAATTTTTTTTTCTGTGTGTGGGCACAAAACTACATGACATGGAAGGCACTTTGACCTACCTGCTAACACACTGAATTGAAGTGACCAGAGTTTGAAACTAGTAGTCAGAATTTCAGCTTCACATTCTAGAATCTACCAGTGTGTACTAAAAACACAGACCTACATCATGTTTTGCATACTGACCCAATGGTCGGATACATGTATGCAACATAAAATGATTGATTTCTTATTAATTATACCTATAATAATGCTCATGATTTGGCGAAACAGTCTAGTGCACTGTAAAATCAGTTTGTGGATGAAATTTTAAAAAAAACAAAAAAAAAACGATAATATTCAATGAGTAAGAATCTATATCTGTTGGTTTGTATGTTACTCTAATTATCCATTATTAGTTTTATAACAACATTTTTTTTTATATCTGTAGTTTGCTACAACTGTGTTAGAAAACACCAAAATAGTGTTTAGCTCTACTTGGACCCAGCAACACCTAGAACACTTTTGGAAATACTTTGTCCAATATGAAAGTGGTCCCGAAAAGGGGAATTAGCTGATTTTTGGCTTTTTCCTGATTGAATAAGATATTTCCAGATACTGTATACATTTTGGCGCTCTATGGGAAAAATTAATTACAAACATCTGCAGATTCAAACGTTTTCACTGTTTCTGATCACCCTCCCCACCCTCCACTCTCTGCCCCATAAGGAGCAATAAGGAAGTAGCATTCATTGGATTACATTCTGTTTATATTCTCTGATGCCAGTACCATGTAGAAGAACATCTGCAGATTAGACAGTTTTTACTAGGACCCTGTAGAATTATCCTCATAAGACAGCCAATGAGGTGGTCTGGCTGAAGCATGCGAATTACAGCAAAAAAAGATACAGCTTTAATAGAAAATTCTAAAGCAATAATTTTTGAATTTTGAATCCAACATTTGTTTGGCTACTGAAGCACCAGTTGTAAACTTTTGGCGACAAACGGGTAGACCGTCGGACAACTGAGTCGCTGGTCATAAATTTTAGTAGTGGGATGACCGGACGACTGTTCAAATCGAGCTTTGTTTATTAATTTATTTCTTGATGAGATGTTGCCTTAAAGGTACTATCATGCAATATTTTGGGTTAACAGTCCCCCCAAAATATGCTGCATTGTGTCAGCTAAATATACCTCCTAGATTTCCATCAAAATATTATTGCCTGTTTTGTAAAATGAACCTGTATTAATCAGTGTCAATTACCGGTTGATGCATATTAATACTTTCCCCAATTAATTAAACGGAAACATGAGTTGATGAACCTACAAAGCAATATCTACAGGGAAGAAAACAAAACAATCGCTGTTAGCATTATGTTAACTTTAGGCTATAGAATATATTACTATATATATATTAGACTATAAGTGTGCATAAGGCATGCAGTTTATAATAGCAGGTACTGACTACCCTCTTAAAAACCATTCTGCATTCCCTACAATTACTGTGATCTAGCATCTGGCATAATTTGTAACTACAATTGTGGTTGCCCTCCATCCCCAATTAGAGAGACTAGTGAGTATACGCCATTTGAGTATCAACTATAAGGCTGTTTGCTGGGAAACAAAACCCATATAAAGTACAGATTTCTATGCTTGGTAAATCATTAAGGTTTGTTAAGATGGGTTAAAGAAGCAGATTGGGGGTGATTTCTCAAGGCATGAATAGATTAAATGAATAAAAGATAGAATGTTGTGAAAAATATTATATGATAGCCATTCTGTTGTAGCATCCTAATGTTGGCACTAAAATTAGCAAGGACTCTTTTAAGCTTAATGTGTGTTTGTGACGTGAGACTTCCAAACATTTGGCGTCCTCGCGCGACATTAAATCTTGATGAAGCTTGCATACTCCCAAGTTCCACCCGAATTGGATTTCGTTTAGAAGGCAGACTGATAAATGTTGACACGTCAAGTGGTTGGATTGACGACGGGCACTCCACTGAGTAAATATATCTTGGTCGGGTCGATGGATTCTTCAGATGGGGAGTGATTTTTGTCGATCATTAATAGTAAGCTACTGGGAATGAATAGACTTAATTGCCCGAAAATGGTCACTGTCATCATATGCCAGACATCTTTCAGCATTATCTCCAGAGCCGTGTGACCTATGTAACAAACCCTGGTAGGTAAGTAGCAGGACCAGGGGTTCTTGAACTCATTAGATCTGGGTCGCAAATTAGGCTAAGTTGTATAATTGATGCATGTAACATATGTTACACCTATCCAACCACTCCAAATGAACTATGTTTCCCAGCAATTCATATTCTCACATGTTACCTGCAATAGAACCTGCCAATTAATATACAGATTGCAGTTACATGTTCATTCATTGTTCCAATATGTAATTCAATGCTGAGAGACGACGCAATGCTGTATTGGGATATATTACGTAGTCTGTTCTTGAGAGTCCACTGTCACATAAGCAAGCGATGTGGGTTGACTCGTACAAGAACTGCCATGTATGCTTGTTTTATAAATGCTTTATCTTGCAGAAATATAATACATCATTTGCTGCATCACAGGGTGGGTTTTCCAAAATTGCTTGAGGCTTTGTCATTGTCGACTTGTGTTCACACAGGAGCAGGATGACATGCATTTATGGCTGTCTCATACTGTGTCAGAATGGCGATTAGATATTTTCAGAATATCCCACTGATGAGACTAACCATGGGTTCACTAATCTTGCATACACTAGTGTAATCTAAAAAAACAGAACGAATAACAACCATTACCGGCCTCGAATTAACTCCCATCATGCTCAGTTACATATTTCAAAGTGGATGGGACAAGGGGGGGGGGGGGGGGGGGGTGGGGGTACAACATTTGAGAGGGAGGCAACAGAAAATATCATGCATACTTTTGTATATACTTTATATCACAAATGTCATTGGGAGGTACCACATGGTGCACATGTCCATTCAGCACCCCTCCCCTACCCCCTTCGGTCATATTTGATCATATTTGTTTTATGGTTGTATATGCTGAATGTGACCAGATGTGTGGCTACATTTGTTGCAGAATGAAAGCCAATATGAGATTAAGGACCGCTGTCTTCCTATAGATGACGTCGGATTGGTTCACATTTGGCAATAAAAACCCAAGCTTCTCATGCATTTACATTCATAAACTCATTCTTTTGGGCATTTTTGAGAGGTTAAAAAACCAAAAAGTAACTCTCTGCTGATCATATTTCTCATTCATTGTCAACAATTTTGACAACAATTACCAGAGTGAGACATATTCAATATACTTTTGGTCTGAAGTTGAGGTAATAATTCATCTTAATACATGGATAGAATGGTCATGTGTGTCACCTGACACATGTAGAGTGTATTTGCCCTGTACTAATAATTCACAGACCGCATTGTCAAGGCTATACAGTTATGTGTTCAATTTGCAATACCATTGTAGTGTTAGCAATTCCTCTATACTGCATTCCAGTCAGTGCCTTTCCCCTGCCCCCACTTTCCCCATAGCTATTTTAATCATTGTCCAAAATAAAAGTGCTGACAATGAAAATACAATATTGTGAGAGGTTAAATGCTGTCGTTGAAAAATCAGAATGCTGGGAAATGAAAATTTTATGAAAACAATTTCTACAACATTTGTCATCATTGATCTTAACCTTTCACAGAAAAATGTACACTGATTTAAAAAGCCAGTAGCTCAAAACTGAAAATGCTCTGGTGCTGGAAATGTAACCTCTCTGTGTTTATTCTTAAAGGAGGGGCAGCAAGTAGCAAAACCTACCAAAAGATTTTGAATTGGTTCAGTTGACTGACACTTTTGAAACTACCAATAAACACATCCCTGTTGTATTAACTTCAAATGCAGCCATGAACACCTCAACAAGAAATTTGACTTTCAATGCTCATTAAATTGGCAACCTGTGAGTTCTCGGTGTCACCAGAAACCCATGTGATCTTGCTACCTGCTACCCCACCTTTTAAGTCTACCCTGCCTTTAAGTCATCTGGAAGGAATCAAAGTTCATCTTCTTCACTGAGAAATAAAAATCTTTCAGACACTCCATGACATGACACCTTGTAGTTTCAACAAATTGAATGTTTTCTATAAATTTGTTTTACAGGTTGCTGAAGAACTTGGGGCATATTCCGATGAAGAGTGAGTCCTTGTTATATTTAATTTATTGAGTGAAAAAACAAATCCAACAGAAGGAGGATGAAAAAGATACACAAGACACTGCAATCAGCATCTAATTATCTTGTTACATTCTTGAGACATCAATTTTTGAGTAACATGCTATTCTAACACCCATTACAGCCCGAGTTATAGGCACTTAGTCGGGGAACAAGGATTAGTACAGCCATCTTGCCTGCTAGTTTGTGGTTTTGCCTTCACACCTTCATGAAGGGGTCTAACAAGTACTATCATGACTATCAAACAAACAAATATTAAGTGGTACTAATTCCAAATTGTAAACACTCACTAGTCACTCCTTAGTGTTACATGCATGAATTAATTTATGTACACAGGCTTTAATTGGCTTTGTAAGCAGTTCACACCTCCCAGGAGGACTGTGTATTTACCTAAAGGATTAATTGTGTTTAGATGTGTACAGCCTATGCCTAATGGTTGAATCACCTCATGAATGATGTGTAGTAAGTATTATGACATCACAGTACCTCTAGGAGTGATGTCCCATTGAATTTCTCCATACTTCTGTTATCCATATTTTCAATGGTCAAAAAACAATATATTTTTTTTTTATTTGTCTGTGAAAGATCAACACATGATAGAAACGTACCTGTTTATCCTTTACAAAATGTCCCACACAATAGAAATAAATAGGGTTTTAAATTATAAAGAAACATAAAGAGGATATACACTCCTAGTAGCCCTGTGATGTCATCATAGACTTATTCTGTGTAATGTTTCCAAAAAAAATGACAGCCTTGCTATTGCTAAAAGGACAAACTTTAAACAGTGATCCTTGAGAATGGAACAAGATATTTGAATGCTGGTTGGTAGCATCGTGTGTATCGTTTTATCCTCTTTAATAGAAGGTTACCTGTTGCTGGGCTTGTCTTTCCTTTAATATTCCTTGTTATGTGTTGTTCAATTAATCAGTTCTTAGGAACTTTGTAGCATTATACAAATAAAACCAGGTCTATACATGTGTTAGACAATGTCTTCCTCCGATCAACCCCCTTGCTTTGAATTGAATCAAATGGACACCATACATTTTCTAATGAAATGCTTACCACAACTAGATTTGAACTTGGATGACTTGGACGTTTTGTGCTGTGCAAAACACCGTTGTTTGCAATCAGCTGAGGGGTAGAACTCACATATAATATCAACCATGTAGCTATGTAACATTGGCCTATGTGGTGTTGTTCAGTTGTTGTTATTGCTCCATTTTTGATAGAATTATATCAATTCTAGCCAAAGAGGCGACAAATGATGGAAGATTGGGCTTAGACAGACAACGTAGGAGCGGTATATGACAATTTCCAATTTGAAGAAGAGATGCGTACTCTATATATTACACCAATATATGTTAGTGCTGTGTAAATGATTAATATTATATATGTGACACCTGCCAGCTGGTTGCAAAT
Source organism: Paracaudina chilensis (assembly GCA_027580055.1). Taxonomy (NCBI): domain Eukaryota; kingdom Metazoa; phylum Echinodermata; class Holothuroidea; order Molpadida; family Caudinidae; genus Paracaudina; species Paracaudina chilensis. The sequence goes on along the minus strand of JAODFY010009314.1, from coordinate 3,748 downwards.
AGTGTTTTGATGTCATCTGACAGTACAACATGGCTGTTCCATGTCCACCATATATAGTTTAATTGTCCACCATATATAGTTTAATTGCCAACCATATATAGTTTGTCCACCATATATAGTTTAATTGTCCACCATGTGTAGTTTAATTGTCCACCATGTGTAGTTTAATTGTCCACCATGTGTAGTTTAATTGTCCACCATATATAGTTTAATTGTCCACCATATATAGTTTAATTTTCCACTGTATATATAGTTTAATTTTCCACTGTATATATAGTTTAATTGTCCACCATATATATAGTTTAATTGTCCACCATATATATAGTTTAATTGTCCACCATATATATATAGTTTAATAATTGTCCACCATATATATATAGTTTAATAATTGTCCACCATATATAGTTTGGATTGTCCACCATATATATAGTTTGTCTACCATATATAGTTTAATTGTCCACCATATACAGTTTAATTGTCCACCCTATGTAGTTTAATTGCCCACCCTATATAGTTTAATTAATAAAATGCAGAGAAAATATAAAGCATTTGCCCCCAAAATGTTTTTGAATATTTTTGGTTAAACCCTGCCAGACAAAGTGTGTCTTTATTGTGATAAAGTTAATCATGCATTGATTAGCTGTAGACCCTGGTCTTTTCCCTTTAATGGAATCAGTTACTTCTGGTATTGTTCGCACCAAGGTAGGTGGGTATATATAAAGCCGACTTTCTAAAGGTGCTATCACACCCCTTTAGGTTTTAATAATATTACATATATGCCACCTTATGGGGGATATCCCTTATGCCAGCTAAAATTACCATCTGGGCTTAAGTAAACATTAGACATTGGCTGCTGCCTTCAATATTTTATCAGTGACAATATCTGTTTAATACATATAATTTGTCACTGAACAAAATGTGAAAAGTATGTTTCTGACCTTCATTTCTCTCTAGCTATTAAATGAGTTTTAAAATGGGCAAATGGGGTAGAACACAGTAGTTGTATCAGACAAACAACCATGTGGTTGCACTAAAAAAGCTGCTTACAACATAGCCCACAATATAGCCATGGGGTGTCCCAGCTATGCCATACTGAGGGGATTCCTCAGCAAGAGAATGTAAATATATCACTCCACTGGCTTTCAAGTATAAGCACACCATCCCAAGATCTTGATGTAAATATATCACTCCACTGGCTTTCAAGTATTAGCACACCATCCCCAGATCTTGATGTAAATATATCACTCCACTGACTTTCAAGTAAGCACACCATCCCCAGATCTTGATGAAACAGATACAAATACCTGAGGCAGTATTAAATCAGTTAACAAGGTTCTCACTTGATGCTCTCTTTGTTATTGTTTAGCAATGAAATGAAATGAAATGGCATAGGGTATCCATTGTGCTTCCAGAATTGTACACAATTTCATTAGGGGTGTCACCTCACAACAGTGGACTGAATTAAACCAGCACACCAAGAGATCATTAGGGGTGTCACCTCACAGACAGTGGACTGAATGAATTAAACCAGCAC
>JAODFY010009203.1:0-13248 GCA_027580055.1 Paracaudina chilensis | reverse complement strand
ATACCATTTTATGAATGACTTATTCAAATAAGGATCAGTTGGAATGCAACAAACATTTTCTATCTAGACACGTGCACCGTCTCAAATAACATTATATTGGCTAGCTGGCAGTACAGCAATGGGTTACGAACATGATTTTAGTGCGTGTATTAAATAAAATATTCTTGAATATAATTTGAAACTAAAATCACTTTGATACTGAAATTTCAAGTGAAAAATAACCTACGAGAATCAACCTTATCAGAATAATTGGGGAAGTTTCACATCTGAATTTTGGTGGAAATTTACAGGGGCGATTTTCTTCATTTTCCAATAAATTTTGCCCCCGTCAATACAGTTTGGGTGCTCTTTTGGAACGTTCGAGGGTGGAATCGCACTCCGCCCCGTGTTTTTCGAGCCCTGCTATTATCTTTAAATAACACATCAATAACACCAAGAATGAAAGAAACAAAACCATTGACACTAATGTTATGTTTGTATAGTGTGTAATAGCTATACTGTGCTATGTTGACTAATGCTATGTTTGTATAGTGTGTAATATACCGTGCTATGTTGACTAATGTTATGTTTGTAGAGTGTGTAATAGTTACACTGTGCTATGAACACTAATGTTATGTTTGTAGATTATGTAATATACTGTGCTACTGTATGTTGACTAATGTTATGTTTCTAGTGTGTGTAATAGCTATACTGTGCTATGCTATGTGCTATGTTGACTAATGTTTGTAGATTATGTAATATACTGTGCTATGTTGACTAATGCTATGTTTGTAGAGTGTGTAATAGCTATACTGTGCTATGAACACTAATGCTATGTTTGTAGATTATGTAATATATATACTGTGCTATGTTGACTAATGTTATGTTTGTAGTGTGTGTAATAGCTATACTGTGCAATGTTGCCACACATTGGTACTGTCAGAGTTTAGTAATTGGACTAAAAGTCAGTATTGAAATAAAACCACACTATAATTCTTCTAGCTAAACTTACTATTCAGGAATTATTGATATGCTGGGGCGTAGCTAGACCACTTCTTGTAGGGGGGAGTGAGATCCATTTTGCCAAAACAATATTAGGCAATAACGACTATCTTAGCGGAGCGCCACCATGAAAATGCCCCATAGATCGCCGGAAATGGCACTTCCCATACCATGCAGGTTACATCTTGACATTCTTTGTTTTGAGATTTTGTGTTTTAGAAATTTACACTTCTATTTGATTGAAATCATTTAATTATCCTGTTGGATCTTCAATACAAGTGGTATCATATGACGGTGAAGCAGACATGGTATTGGTAATTGATATTTTTGTTAATTTCCATTGGCAGGGGGCAGAGGATTTCTTGCACAAAATGTTTGCACTCTGACGAGCAATCTAAGCAGAGCGCATACCAAAATTTTTTCAAAAAGAACTACCTCTCAGATTGCAGGGAATGGCACTTCACAGGCTCGAAATTATAATACAAAATGCTTTCAACTGATTTTTTCTGGCAAAATGTTGAGAGAGATTCGCGCATGCTACCTGCGGTATGGGCCCTAGCAAAATGGGATGTAAAAAATTCTGCTTGCAATGTTGCCCGAAATTGATTTTCAAGGCCGAATCCTGCCTCGTATGCCTATTTGTAGCTATCACAAAACATCCTAACAGGCAGCCAAATATATGCTTCTCATTGAATTTTCTGGCAGAATTACAAAAAAAATCGAGCAATGGGGCAAAATTTATTGCATATGAAAATTTGCAAATTGATTGTTGTGCGAAATTTTCCTAATATCCAAAATTATAACACTTCATGCTGTCAATTGATTTTACGGGCCAAATTTTGAAATAAAAACCTGCAACAAAAGGCTGCCCGAAATCTCGAGTCCAGTCTGCCCCCTGCCTCGTATGCCTACAAGTATATGGCATTGTGTGCACAAACCGGATCACATTAATAAATTATAAAGTCTCGACTGTTTTCATCAGAGATCCAGTGAAAATCTTTTCTACCCCCACCTTTCCCCCTCCTCTCCTCTTTCTCCCTCATCCTCCTCCTCTCTCTTTCCTTTTTTACCGACTGCTCGCTCTATGCCGACTGACTTAACCCCCCCATAGCTACGGCCCTGCTGGTATATAAATTTTACATCTCATTGGCCATTACCAAAATGCTTTGCATTATTAAGTGAATTTACTGACCAGTTTATTCATATAATTTGTCACTAAACAAGACTTGTAACACACATTTCTTATCTTAAATTCTTGCTAATCAATATTTCATTTGGCAAAATGAGTATAGTTGGTTTTAACTATGGACTGAATGATTAAAATATACGTTGAGGCTTAAAGTCTGACAGAAGCTGGTAATTTGTGTGTCACTAAAGGTAATAAATATAATGATTGATTAAATATTCATGGAAGAAAATAATTGTTTTGATTATAAAAATGCTGATTATAAAAATGCTCTTAGCACCATTAAGTATCCAGTACTTTCATGTTTCACATCAACAAAATCTATGCTTCCACTTGTACCAGTATTACCCATTCGAGCCAAAAATAAGTGCCTCAACACTATATATTCATATATTTTATTTACTAAACAATTTGAAATAAATCTGTATTTTTAAAAGGGCCTTGGCGTATACACACATGTATGTTTACTCTTACTTATATCGGAATCTTAAGAATGTAGTCCGAGGGTTAAACTTAAGAGTTCCATGTTAATACCGTTTGTTGACGTTTTCCTTCAGATATAGGTCGTCCGTTTGATTTATAGTTGGTGCAAGGGACACTGTACAAACCTTTGCGCCATCTGCATGGCTACAAATTGCATCACAAGCTGATCATATCCCAAGCTGCCTCAGACCCTAGTCCATTTAGAGTTTAATTAACTATTCCTTAAAGGTGCAGTCTATCTGTGGATGTCTTTGGTACGAGATGTGGAACAGCAAACGGTTGTTTGACATCCAAGCAGTCCGATATGTGAGTGTAGTGATGGAGTACAATTTACATAACCACAATGAAAGCTTGTTAAAGAGAAAACGCATTGACCAACAAGAATTTCAGATATGTTTTGGTGATGACATGAGATTCTGGACCCATTAGTGATGGCTACATAAATGTGGCAGGGGCTACATGTTGCAGGGGCTACACGTTGCAGGGGCTACATGGGGCAGGGGCTACATGGGGCAGGGGCTACATGGGGCAGGGGCTACATGTTGCAGTGGCAACATGTTGAAGGGGCTACATGTTGCAGGGGCTACATGTTGCAGGGGCTACATGGGGCAGGGACCATGGAGTGGTATGGGGAGACGCGTTTCACAGTGCTTCCATATATTACCCCCCTGAAAGATACAGAATGCATAGGTGTTTAATGCATGCATAAATGAGTGCATCAGCTTATGTGGCTTGTGTCATTCACACATATACCAAACAATACAAATTTTACAGAATTATGTCTGTTTTAAAATGCAGTTCAAATTTGCAATGTCAGTAACAGTATATAGTAATAAAAGCAATTCAGCAATTGAAGTAAATAAATAATAGTAACACTATAACATTTCAGATGGGAAATTCAGATTGGTTTTGCCAGTCTGGCAAAACTCACAGATTCTTCAGTTCATTTTACACATAGTTTATAAAACTCTGATATTTTTATTACAATTGCTGACTGGCATGGAGAGCAACAAAAACTGGGAGACACCCTAAAATGGGATTACAGATTTAAAGTCAGCTGGGCTTTAGCATCTTACTAATTTTTGTTTTTTTACTAAATGTACTATTGTGAGTTTATGGACCTGAATAACATACCTTAATCATTGTTTGAAGTTCCTTTCATGTTTTCTACAAATATTAGATAGTTGTACAATTGTACTTATTGCATAAAGTATACCCCTAGTAGGTTTTCTATTAAAGGAAATACTTTTAATGATTGCATGTACATTTCATGAAATTTATAGGAAGCAATATTCAGTGCTTTACATTACTGTGTCTTTAATAATGAACTGGCTTTTATTTGTTGTTTGTGATCAATTGATGGTTATTTACAGGTTTTGAGTATCAGCTAATAGGCTGCTGGCTTTAGGAAATATGTCTGGCATTTGAAACTTTGGAATTGGTGACATAACTAGGTGATTAATTGTTTGACATATGGGTCTAATGCTAAACACAACAGATTATGCCCATGAATAATAGCCTTGCTATAATTTTACAAAAATAAACAATGCCCACCTAAAAGTCACATATATTTATGATTGGCCTGGTTGGTGGTCTTCCATTCGTGAGAACAGTTCTGACTTCTGGGGCAATTCTCGAAACAAGGTGGCATGGAAGGTGGCAGCAGAGTCGTGCAAGTTTCCGTTGACACCAAGAACTCGAAAGATTCTTAAATTAAATAAAATGATAGTAAAAACATTTTGTTGAGGTTGTTATTTATAAAGTTGATACAAGGATGGCTTCATTCAAGCCAAATGAATCTAAACTTGTTGGCATGTTTTGCTGCAGCTTGCCCATCCTTCTTTAAGTTTTACTGGTAATTTGCATAATTTATTATTATAATTCAGTTTAGGATGGCAATGATGGTAATGATTAATTAGGAATATTAATACATTGTTTTATTCAGTTATGTGCAACACTTCTCAAACTATTTTCACAGCCCATGTCTCACACAGGACAATAACCCAGTATATATGTATTCAGTGATTTCATTAGGGAAACACAACAAGGGTAGTTTCTTTTTTGGGTTAGTTTATGAAATCAGTGTTGAAAGTCACTCTTTTATTTATTTTCTATATAATTTAAATATGAATTTGAGGCAAGATATTCCCTCCCACATATAACTTATTTGCATATCATTTATTTCTATCATTTAGCATCTGGCATAAACCTTTTAGTACATTAGTGGACACCATCTGCAGTGGCCCTTGCCCTTCCTTTGTCAGCCTTACTAGCTGGTTGTGTTTCAGTTTTATAGGCATATTTGTCACAATTTATTTAACAGATTTTTTTGTCTCGTTAACATTTGGTCAAGGAATCATCTTTGAAGGCTCTAACTAATGGCACCACAATTTTCTGGGAAAAAGAAAATGGAAGAAAATCATGGAAATCGTTCGATCGCGGATATTATAATCTTAAAACAGTTAAGCTACCATCAATATATAACTGACTTTTCACATCCAAGTTGAGATGAATCCCAGATGTGCGCGAAAATAAATGCACTGAACCCGAAACACCCAAAATTGTAGTTTACACTTGTAATTGTTTCATCAAAATGGAAAAATCCATGATTATTAAACAAAAAGGTAAAATGGAAAACAAATCTTTAGAATGGAATGTACATTTAGCTCTAACTGTTCAAAATTTGTACTTTTAATCAGCAACAATTTACTAAACGCTGATTTTACTGACTCCTGTGTTGAGCCAAAAGAAATATTTGTGGTCACATCTAAATTAATTGTCCATTTATAAAATTTACTACAATGCTTACAAACTGTAAACCTACAGTACTCAAAGCATTTTTAGTTCACTGAAGACTTGAGATTTGCTGAATTTCCCTCTACTACACGATTGAACCAAAATTATGTTTACTTTGTGCAGTGCCTTAACACAGCCTATAGAGTGTGACATCAACCCCGCCCTGGGGAAAACATAATGCAACCAGGCCGCCCAATTGGTTTGATGATGAAGCATGCCCAAGGCCATTGAAACTGTGTAGTAATTGTGTTGGAAACATTGACTAAGAAAACTTTTATAGTAATACTGACGGTAAAAGCTTGACTCAAAATCATAGCCTACTCTGCTCCTTGATATTCTCTGAGAGAAATCAGGGCAGGAAAAGGGCAGATAAATTCCCACCAATTTTTTTTGTTTAGTTGTATGAGGTAAGTATGTGGTTTATAATTCCCAAACCACTGGAAGTTTTGGTGATCTGCTCTTATTGTGAGTTTTAATCATGTGGGGTCCAGCATTTTGACAATAAAATCTGACGTAGGCCTTATGTACTATGAAGGGTACTATGTAGGGTACTATGTAGCTTTTGAACGCTTAAAATTATTTCTTCTCGTCTGCATCCCAACACCAAACTATATATACAATTGAAGTACATGTTTTATACGGTACATGCATATTTCCCCAGGACAAACGAGACCAATTTCCATAGTTATGCATAGGTTGTCGTTGTCCTAGCTTGGAACGCCAAAATTCCATCTGCCGCATCTTGTTTTAGGCTCGTCCGAATACAGGGTTACATAAAGTTGATTTTCATCTTTTAGGAAAGGTAGGGATATAATGTGACTGGGTTTATAGATGTAAAGAGCAATATTTATTTTTCTTTCTTCCAGCTTTCATTACTGGAATATCCCTAAAAACGCTGTTATTGATGAAATGAGGAGCTACATTGATACATTTTTCAATCCAAAATTGGTATATAACCTTCAATGCCAAAATTGCTAATTGCTTTTTTTTATTGATTCCATTCTAATGTTTTATGGAGACAAACAAAATGGTATTGACTTGAAGACAAACGGGCAAAAACATGGAGTACTGTCAAATCAATGTGTCTTAAAAATCAATAATATGTGCAGGCATAGCCTGGAGCGAGCATCAATTCATCCAAAATAATTGGCCAAAGTTAATTAAAAACTCTCCTTCCTTAGTGGTCAAATAAGCCAAAAAATCGCTCACCAAATTTTGGCATGAAGCAGACGACACAAGTTGATCGCGATATATATGATGATGGCTTCGCGTGACGTAATCACATAACAACAATCGGGAAAAAATGGCGGCACCCACAAACATGTTGCATCATGGGAATTTAAAGAAAGAAAATGTTAATTTTCTCTTTGGTAAAAGGAGAATTGAGTCGAAAATTAAAAAAAATGGATGAAGAAAATTATTGCAGAATATATATGCATTATTTACTGGAGGAGTACATCAAAAAGGACATTCTTTCCATAAATTAAATTCAAGATGGCAGCCCCCGGGGATGGTCAAATAAACAAAGTCTTTAGGGTATGCATTGACAACATTGGATAAGTACACACAGTCTTAAACACTCGCTTTGCTGGCCTTCGGCCCTAGTAACGCTCCCTATTAATATTATACAGTATTTAAAAGATCAAACTTTCAATTTCAATCAAATGAGCTCTTCAAATCTGCATGGCCTGGGATAGTTTCCTGAATAATGAACACTCATTTTGAGCGAGACCCTGATATTATTGATCACGGCCAGAGTGTCGCCTGCACATCAGCGTGTGTCATCTCACTATCAAAGTAATATGGTAGGCAGAGAGTTTGCGCTATGTCAGATTAGCTGTAAAGCTATAAGCCAGGCATTGAAAGTAGCCATAAATATCTACATATATTTGGCTATATATATAGCAGTGTGCAGCTGGAAGCTGTTTACATCACGTTTGCCAGCTGCATAGTGCTCACAGTGTTAATGATTGCACAGTATTAGGCATATTATTTTGCAACAAGAGCTTGAATTAAATATTAAATAGTTTGTAGTAGTGTTGCATGTCACAGTGAATAATTTTTATCTGTAATTAGATGTAATCTGTTTGGATAATGTAAATTGTGAAAATACAGTCTCTAATTTTTGAAACAAATAAACTGATGATACAATGCCAAACCAGAAGGTTGTAGACATAATTCATGGCTGCAGCCTATAAATCTATAACCAGACATGACATCATTGTGTGTCCCAGTTATTTATAGCTTACCAAGCAAGAGTAAGCAATAAAATCAGAGTTTTGGAGCTTAGTAAATGAACTGAAGAATCTGTGAGTTTTAGGAGACCAGAATCTCTATTTCATTCGTGTCCCCACTGATCATTACATGCCTCAGGAACTAGTTGACAATCTTAATGAAAACAACTTACAAATTTATACTTAATATATGTATATATTGTAGGAAATTGAATGCAGTATATTTTTTATGGGAGGGGGCAGAACTCAAACTTTCTGCTAGAAATGTACACAGATTTGACATTGGTTATGGTGCATTTTTGCCTCTATAAGAATATTTTGATGCCCACTTCCACTCCTATGATAAAATTGCAAGTTGCACTCTAAAATAATGAATGACTATAAAACAGAGTTCTATGAAAAATATGTTTTTGTTGCACACATTCAAGCTGTCTTTACTACCAGCTATTGACATTCCACAAAACAGGACTATCTCTTAATAGTTTTCTATCCATATCTTTTGATGTATTGCTTGTGTAGAGTTTCACAAGTAGGTTATTAAATATCACCTAGCTTTGATACTTCAGAAATTTTTACATTCAAAGATATTTGTTGGCATTGAAAGAACATACTCGTAAAGTCTCAAATTGTGTGCAACTGCTCCACATAAACTGCTCCTCTATTAGAAACATAGGTCTGTAATATCAATATTTGCTATTGATCTTTCATTGTGGGTATACCAATGCACCTTACATCCTGTATTAAGGGGACTGTAATTACACCTTCCTTGCCTTGAATCCTGGCTCTTCACTTGGTTCATAATCTTAGATTTTCTTCCACTTACAATGTTCCCATATAGCTTGTCAGGTGTTTGACACATTATTTCAACAAGCACGCCGGCCTGTTCCCTCTCTCTGTTGATCCAATGATTCAACACATGCTGCGGTGTCGTCGTCGTTATAAATTACTGCCTGGCAGCACTATATTTATATTGTCTACCTGTACATGCACTGTCGTTTCAGCTATCCAATGAAGGTGCTGTCTCCATGTTTTTATGTCACAGTCTCGTTGCTACAACAAATTTATGAGCGTATAATATGGATATGCAGAGGCAGTGCTATGTATGTGTTAAGAGAATGAATCTGTGATTATTTATTCAGTAGAACATGAAACTAATAATGGTAGTACATGTTGATATCAATATTAATACACACATACATGCATGAGAAACACAAGGAACAAATCAACAACATATATTTAATATCAAATGTGTGCTTTAGGCCTGAGTAGGCCATGTCTTCTTATCAACATATTCACAGTTCTTTGGTTAATTTCTTTGAATAATCTTGTTCATGATGAAGCCCCTTAAAAGTTACTGGTTGGCAAAAGCCCAGGACACTTGAAATACTGTTGAATAGAAACCTATTTTATCATCTTGAAGTAAATTGATTTGCAATTTTATTTATTAAGATGTTCCCTGATCTCCAGGAACCCAGAGCCCAGAAAATATTTGGGGCCTTGAAGTTCCACTGCATGAGTATGATTCAGGCTCCAAATAAAATTATATGTTTACAATACAATAGGGATATTAAGTGTTAAAAAAAGAACAGTGTTGTACAAACCAAATATTTGACTATAAATCTACAACCAGGAATTACATCCTAGGGTGTCCTAGTTATTTTTGCTTCCCAGTCTAGTGTATTCAATTTCATAAATTTTGGAAATCAGCAGATCTGTGAGACTATCAAAACTCATCTGATTTTCCTTCATGTTGCAGTCCCAAAAGAGTCCTGAGATGCTTGGGTTTGTTTGGATGGGTAATGAAAATCCAAGATGTCTTTACTGCTATAAACAAGCCTTACATTAAGTGGGCAAGGACTAGGGGACAGTCTGATCCACTTTCGGCACCCGGTCCTGGGTATTTTGGCAGAACCGAGAGCCATTTCCCCATTTTTTAAAACTATATATAGTGCTGATATTCTACACAGAATGGTGCATCTAAATTTATGTATGCAATAATCCCACACCACAGGCCCTTTTTACACAATCATGTTACTGGAATATTGCAGTGTCAAGGTTTTTGTTACCACATTTGAAAACAAAGATGGACTACATGGAAAATCACAGAACTGGTATCATTAATGATAGATCGGAAGTCTTGGCATTTAAAAAATAGATGGACATAACAGCATTGATTTATGTTTCTGTATACTGTCCTGCCGTTTTTGAGTTCTGAGCGATTTTTTCTCCTCATAAATGAGGAATGGCCAACTTGATGATATGATTAATGGTGTGCATAACACCACATTACACCATAGCACACTTAGCTGTGAACTGAGACAGCCTAAAGATCATTCATTAAAGATCTCCAGTTTGGGGAACCGCTGTAATTCAAGGTTCAGTTCCTTTCAGACAGGTTCTTCCTCTGCTACCTATTAGCTCGTTCTGGAATAACTACTGGGCATGACATCCTGTCCGGGGTCTATTTTAAGCTTCCACAGGTACAGGATTGGAAATTCCTTCTAGCTATGGATATCATTAATTAGAATACCAAAAGACATGAGAGTTATCCAAAAAAGCCCTTGGTGTTAATTTTTGTCAGTTCCGTGCCAACTGTGTATGCTTGAATAGTGTGGTTGGGTATACTGTGTATAGTTTATATAGGCTGTTTATCACTGAACCCGCAATTCATATCTTTGTGCTTGGTAACTCAATAAAGGAGCAGAATAATGTAGATTCTCAAGACAAGGAATAATTAATAAATTATGCAATGATGAAAAATAAGTAAATGTGTCGGCTTCAAACTGTTAAGCACCTGACAGTATTAGAGCCAAAGAAACTACATATTTATATTTCCAGCCTTATGGATAAACCCTGCCATTGAGGTAATGTATAAGCCCTTTGTTAGACCCTAGGCAATTGTAGATCATATTGAACTCTTGCACAATATTTATTCTTCGTTCGGTTGGACAACTATCAGTGCATTCATCAGGCTTCAAATCATGTTTTACATCCGTACACTTCTACCATGACAATTGCAGTTTTCATGCAAGTATGGAGAAAACACATCCATTTCTCCAATGTGTTAACAACAAGGTGCATACTTCTGGACAGGTGAATGGCCTCTTGTTATTGTAACACCATGAAGGGTTCTTTCACAACCTGTATATATCATTGTATTGTGAATTAGTTTACTTTATAACTCTACAAGGTTGTTGACTAGTGACTATAGTCTGTTTTAATAGATTGGCTACAGAATGCAAATTCAAGGAACTGAACAAACAGGGTTTGTTTAAAGAGGCCGGTATCAAAAAATCTGAAGGAAGGTTGGGAGTTAGAGAATCCTGGCTGAGTCATGCCAAGACTAAAAATATGGGGCTGACTGCCTTATTGCTTGGGGCTCAGCATAAAGGAAAGGGGTAGGGTGTGTTGTTAATTAAGTGATGCCCCTGGGGCATAGCAAATTGTGTCTGCTGAAACATGCTGGGTATTACCAGCATTACAACCAGACTGGTTTGGCTTCTTGTGTTTAAATTCTTGTGTGTACCGTTCTAAGTTCTAAAACTGAATTTGATTGATTACTTGCATGGGGAGTAAAAACAACTACAAAAATAACTAGGAGACTCTAGGGGTCCTGATTTTAATTAATCAGGGTTGGACTTTTATTTAGTGAGGAATGTCTTGTGATGGGTGATGATATAGGCACTTTAAAGTTTCAAAATGAAACTCCAAACAACTTATTACAAAGTAGATAAGGGTCGATGTTTGTATCATTGTTAGGTTGAACTGTGCAATAAATAGAGCAAAGTCTGTTAATCTGCAAAAGATTATGTGCCATAACACATGAAGTGTAGATGCTGTATATTTCACACTGCTTTAAATCTATGCATGTTTGATAATATTATGGAGTATAAGAATTTAAAGCTGCATATGACGTCAAAATAAACACTAAAAACGATATGCTTGCGGAATATTGTGGTTCAGAAACTAAACACAATATGAATTTAGTGAAAAACTTTTTGCCATAAATAAATAGAGTTACTGTATCATGAGATTGACATTCTCATCCAAATCATCTCTCAACAACTAACTATGCTAAAATATATATGTTCACTACAATAAGGATTTTGGATGTTCATTTTAACTTGCAATTAAATGGATGTTATATATAAAGTAAATATTTATTGTAAATTCATCAGTAAATATGAATCCTATCTTTTGCAATTTGTACATGAATGCACTTTGTGTTCTATCATACTGCAAATTCTTAATGTGCATGGTTACTTTTGTATAGCTAAAAGTACTGTTCATGTGTAATTTATAGTTCAAATAATGTTCTGCCGATATTGAATATCAGGTTTAACCGATATCCCATATTTTTCTTCCCAATATCGGATGATGCAGATACTCTGCCGATACATGAGCCTATACATGACTATTATGACTATAAACATTGGCCATGGTAAACCTAACGTTAGACATAATGTTATGGTTAAGCCCAATGTTAGATAGGACCTACATAGCCTACGCAATGAACTTCATTATGTGATGCTAACAATATTTGATGCTTCTTTTTACTGATTTGATAATATTTTTTTTTATAATAAAACTGCTGTTTGAGATCAGGATTAGTGTAAACAACGTGTTGATTTGTTTGTCAGAATTTTGACTTGCTCAAGTCAAAATTCTGAAAATTAACTCAGAGATGAACTAGCCGTTTGTATTAAATTGGCTACTAGTGATATTGGTAGGGCGCAAGCAGTAATTGATGCAAATTTTACTGATAACGACATGAGGCCAATAATGCCAATATCGGCTGATACCTTCACTGTGTAACAACCAATAGTCGGCCCAACACTAAAACCTTTTCACACCTTTGTTTGTTCAAATAAAGCATTTTGGGTATCTTTATGGTTGAGTGGACAACAAAAGACGATGTCAAGGTGAGCTATTGATGGGAACATTTCCAGGTTTTAAACAGATGCAAACATTGTATCTAGTTGTAAAACCAGTAAAAACAAATAGGCATCAACAGAAAAGTTACAAGACACTATAACTGAACTGTTCCTATACACATTGACCACAAATACAGGGAAATAAATTGGTATTGGACATTCTGAAGAGAGTAACAAAAGGTGCTAGAGTTCAATCCTGCTGATCAAACCTCAATTGTGCCCCCCAAACGGTAACAAATCCTCAATAATGTCTTCCCTATTTGATGTCTTGTATGATCTATGATAATGTAGATGCATACAAAAGTTAAATAATAGCAAAGGGATTACATTACTGATCCACAGGTCAAAACAAAGGAGAAACCATAACTGCATTGCATGGGAACAAATTTACATTTTGCTATATCATCCCGATCAATTCATATGTATGTTGCAATATGTGGCATTTCCAGATATACTGCGAAACCCTACTCATAACAGCTCATAATACCCCCAAACATACCCACCAACAGAAATTTAAGGCTCTTGAAACGATGTTCCAAACAACAATGAATTGCAATAAAAAGGTTGTCATATGTGAAAAAAATTGTTGCCTACCCATAAAGCAGAATTAAGAGGAGTCTTGATCAGCACCAAA
>JAODFY010009092.1:0-13249 GCA_027580055.1 Paracaudina chilensis | reverse complement strand
TCCACCAGGCACTACACGGTGGTGGCGATCCGCTTAGAGAGTTGACTTGACTAAATGCCACCCTGCCAGTGTACAAATGTGCCCTTTGTAAAGGACTGCCCCCGCCGCTCAAAAAAAGTCCGGCGCCCCTGGATCTGAGAGGCTTAATTTCCCAAAATTTTCGGGTACGCTTCGTTCCAACCTATCGTGGCGCTCCGCTTAGATAGTATCCTAATAATTAGCCCCCCACCCAAATAATGTCTCCAGAACCGCGCCGCTGAAGGGCGGATTCCAACGTCACGTGGGTAACCGAAAACATCTGCATTAGAAACGTTGGACCCCGTGGGACAAGTGGTGGAAATTTCTCAAAGGTAGGAATAATTAAGAAAGTTGGTAAACTTCAAAAACACCTTAACTTCAATGATTGTGAAGTGATTTAATGAAGGTAAACAAATCATTTAAGGTCAAAATATGTAATACATTCATGAAATTAAAAATCCTATCCTGTTTGGAGGGGCCAATAACCGCAGGAGTCGCACCCGCCATTGCTCTTTGTTATCGTATTTTGGAGCGGTGTTTGAAAGCGGTAATGTAAATTGATATCCACCTTTTCTCCCCTTAAGTGTAGTTTTATGTAAGAAATAACCGTTACATATACCGTTAGAATGGGTATACCCGACAATCTCCGAGCCTCGGCAAACAATTATGTCGATCAACCACCCACTAGGAGCTACCATTTGGACAATTGGACAGTTGGAATCATGCCAAAACGGTATTATATTTTACATCTTTATTTCAATCCATTTTAATTAAATGTATACATTATTGTTAGCATATCGAATGATATGACAATCAACCACATCTCATTCCCGCTACCTCCAGTTTAAAATCATATTTCAGAGATTTGCTAATACTGATAGTGATTGGTACAATAAATAATTAAAATGGTTAACATTTTGGAACGTTTCAGAATTATTATACTTAGCCTTGGACTTCATCATTAGGTTCCTGGAATTTTTCAGTAATTATCACAATGCGTTTTCACCAGTATTTGGTACATATGGTGAGTTTTATATTGAAATACAATTCATCTTTATAATTGCCAATTGCATACAGAATGCATTTATGCATAGCAGTATAGTTCCTATGTCTAAGGAATGAAATGTAAATATCTTGGCACAAATCTACTTGTAATGTTATTTGCTAAATAAAGATTTACATACTGCTATGACTGAGACATCTGTACCACATAAAACAAACAAAGCTTAGTTTCAATATACACATTTATAAATTATACATTAAAATATGAAGGTAATACAATGTGAAGATCATAAGCTATTGTGTTCAAAAGCTCAAGTGCCACACACATGCAGACTTAACTGCTTAATTAGGAACCAAACAAAAAAACTTGAAGCATGTGCAATAACATCAATTTAATGAAACATATTATACAGCTGCTAATATACGAGTGTGATGCTCCTATTTGATACATTCAATCCACATAAACTACCTAAGTATGTTACTTTTTACAGTTCTTAAACACATAATTAATCTTTCACAATCAAAACATATTTATCATAAAAACAATATCAACCAAATGTCAGTTGTTTTGTGTTTTTCATCCATTTTAGATGTTGATTTGTGATTTTGGCTGTCTGTTACTCTTATAACTTAGGAAGAGCATCTTATGGTGAACTCTGTTAGCACCGATAACATGAGCATTTAATTGAAACTTAAGTATTAGCATTTAAGCATTAAGGGAGAAACAAACACAACAGGTAACCTGAAAGTGCACCTTTCAAACATTGATATCTTGAGAACAGAACAAGATGTTGTCCTCTTTCATATAGGCTATGCATATGGTTACCTGTTGGGTTTGTGTCTCCTTTAAACTAAAAGTTTTTAAACAAGTTACAACAACAAACCATTAAAAGTTCAAAGGAAATGAACTCGCCTCAGAGCCCAGAGAAATCAAACATTTTTTTAAAAGAAACACATGTCCCATTTGAGCTAGCAAAGAAACACATGTAGTACAATATTCTATCAATGATGACTGTTACAACGAGGCAGTCCATTTTGATCAATTTCATTTTATCCATGTTATCAGTATCACAGCTATATTTTATAAAGTGAGAATACCTGTGTAAATATCCAGGTATTTTCAATGCCTACATGTTATCTCAAATGCTAGGGCAAATCAATGTCAAGTGTCTGATGTAAATAAAAAACAACATAATGTAATGAAAAGAAAGAAATAACAAACATTTCAAATGTGAATTTTGTGGTCAACACTCATAAATATGCCAGGTTGCTCCACATAAAAGTGCCCTGGTAGACTAGGCTTTGAAAATCCCCAGTCACACTCATAATTAAATATCCCCTATTAGGACATATACAACAAACTGAATATCATTTAACAGAGAGTTATATATGTTTAATTTTAAACTATCACAATCTTTAATAATTAATAATTTTTTTTTTTTATTCCTTAGACTGGAGATGGCGCCACCACTCTATACTTGGTTGGATGGTTGTCCAACTTAGATTGTGTAAATTTATAGTTCTGACATGCTTGGAGCAGCCCACTGAGTCTCATTCCCTGCTTAAAGGGGAAAATTCAGGCAAACATAAAAAACAGCTCTTGGTAATAATTCTAAACAACAACAAAAATATTGAACAGTTTATATACCTTGATAAGCTGCTGATGGTTGCAAATGAAAACATCGATGATGCCAAAGTAGTGCTGCCTGTGTACACAAGGCATTATCGCACATATGGCATTGAAACATGTCATCTACCATTATCCGGGAAGGGGCATGAATCCGAGAAGGGGCATGCTGATGGCAATATTGAAAAAGTGGGCTGGTTAATGACTATTTTTACAATAATTTTGTGTACACAAGGCATTATCGCACCTATGGCATTGAAACATGTCATCTACCATTATCCGGGAAGGGGCATGAATCCAGGAAGGGGCATGCTGATGGCAATATTGAAAAAGTGGGCTGGTTAATGACTATTTTTACAATAATTTTTGTTGAGGATTCTAGCTTGAATAACACAATCTTGAGGTTTTGATAATTGGCTGACCTCAAATAACATTCAGTTTGACATACAGGTTGCAAAATATGGTTTCACCTGTACATTATATTACTTCACCAATGATTTGCCAACTGATATTTAACCTATTTTTTATTCCATATTTGATCTTTTTTTAGCTCAAATGACCTATTGCAAGTCATCTTTGCGAAACCTGCAAACAATAATGAAGTGGTTGCATTTCCCAATATTGAGTTAACCGGATAATGATTTTCTCAACATTTGACCTCAGATAACTTCAAGTATGACCTCTAGTATGATTCATGGAAATATTTTACTCAAGTAAGACAATGTACATAGATATAACAGTATTGAATTAATCCCCAACTGAATTAACCTGATTACAAGTTGTTATATTTTTTTTATTTTGAAATATTTGACCTTAAATGACCTTTGACCTCTTGCAAAATAAATAGGATATTAATTCGTGTTTCACTCTTGTGTTAGCTTGATTACAACATTTTGAGTATTTGACCTCTGATGACCATTGAGCACAAATTTTGAGAAAATGTAAAATGAACAGGGGTTATCTGTGCACTACAGACATACATACCAAGCATGGGGTGGGTACACACATATTTTCTCTTCTTAGTTAATGTGGTTACGACCTCAAATGACCTCCTGCAAATAAATAGGTTCTACTCACTATGAAATTCCACTGACATTCCAAGTATAAGATTTTTTTTTCTTCCAATGTGTAAGCTTCATTACTACATTTTAAGTATTTGACCTCTAAGGATGTAAAATGAACTTTGACTTTCTGCAAAATAAATTGAGTTCATTTATATGCTAAACACTCACAATGGACATAATAACAAATTCCCAGTATAAGATTCATTCATAATTTCCATAGGTGCTGTGTTATATACCAATTACTCAATATGGGCAATGTATAAAGTCATAGAATAATGATATTAATCTAAGTTTTCCCTATTTAGTTAGCTTGATTTCAATGTTTACATTATTTGACCTGTGACAAATTCATATGACCTTTGACCTCTTGAAAATTTTATCTATGCATTATGTATATTTAATATACACGACATTACATACACATCAAGTGAACCTGATTACAAGAATTTTTCACTATTTGACCTCTGTATCAAATGACTTTTGATCACTTGTAAAATAAATTGGGTTCATCTACTAATTATGGACCACCTATGTACAAACTACAAAGTATCACATTTGTTATAGAGCCACCCCCCACCCCATTGAAAATATGTGATTGCAAGCTTTGTCACACACACATGTACACACACAGTCATGATCGCAAATATTCCTGCAGAATGAAAGGCCAAAATATAAATAAAAGGCAGTGAGAAGCATGATATCAATATTCATTGCATCCCAAAAGAACTACACTGAACTTACAAACAATGATATATAGACCACCAGGCATAAATGACTGCAATGACGGCTTAGCACAGGTCTCATATACCCGGCTTTTCGCACTCCAGCAGTTCAGCTCTTTAAAAGTAAGAAAGGAATAAAAGACCAATATATATATATAAACAAAAAAGTAAGAGAAAACAAAGTTCATCTACCATTTAAGCTACGCATGAAGATTTTGAATATCCATCGCAATGATCGCATCTAAAACGACTGAACTCACAAAAATGATATATAGGTATAGGGGACGAACTGATAATGGGGCGAAACAACCTGTTACCCACAGTAAAGCCTTAAACGTTAATGTAGCCTAGCCAAGGCCTATTAAATGGCCTTCAGTCTAATTCATGATCTACTTTCGACTTAACGTTAGGCCCAGCGGTACTAATTTAGAATCCGTACCCGGAAGTAACTACATGACAACCCCTAGCCTACCCTACCCTAATCCATGCCCTAACCACTAACTTAGCTCTACCCTTTATCCTAGCCTCTACCCCTGTTGAATGCAACTATACTCATCAGCTAGTTACGCCTACTTCCAGGTACGGATTCTAATGTTAAATTAGAGCAGACCCAGAATGACTAACATCAGCTGATCCTAACTTAGGTCTGATCCTAACTTAATGCTGAGCTAGAGCTATTTTAAGTAACTGAACCTAGGCATAACTGTTACTGTGAGGTTTTAAGTTAGGCTATAACTAAGGTTAGGTTACTTGTTAGTATGGGGCCTAACGTTAACGTTGGGCTTCTCATTTCTCCGGTTGATATTTACAGTTTTGAATTAGGTCTTAGCCACGTATGTTCAGACTGTTCTTTAGTTAGTGCGCATGCGCGTGTTGTACTGTTTATTCAGAGACCTTTAAATTCAAACGCTCCGGCGTGGGCGGGACCTATCCATTTATATCCAATCTATTAAATAACGTTTGGGGGTTATTTCCAATCCAATTGAACAGAAATGTTTAAAATAACTACCTTTTGCAATATTTTACCCCCAAAATGGTCAAATTGTAGTAAATTTAAGCCATAATTTGATATTTTATTATTATGGCCGTTATGACGTCATTTAGGAAAAAATCTGTGTATTTTTCAACTAAGACATGTTGATAAGCCTTTGTCACGTAATGACACTCATTACAGACCTGTGATAATTTCCACATGGTAGAGGAGGGTCGAACTGATCATGAATAAACATTTTTTTAGCTGCTCAATTGGCAGTTTTGTAAACAAGAGGCCTCGGATCGGAAGTACCTTTTACGTAATTTGAGTCAGTAAACGCTCTATGTGTGCTAAACTTACGAGATATTGAGCAAGTTCGTGACCGAAAATGATGGAGAAGATGACATGTGAATGAAATAGCGAATATTTAGTTGAAGAAGAAAGAGGTAAAGTTACATCAAAATATTATTGTTTGGCTGTATAATCCCACTCGTTGTAGATCATTCCAAAGCAGAAATAGCTCGAAATTTTGATAGGCCTAGGCTATCCTATTGAATCGAGTACGACTGTGCTATGTCTCAATATGGTCTATATATAGGCCAGTGGTTCCCAACCGGGGGGAAATTTCCCCCTGGGAGGAAATTGGGGGATTTGATGAATCGTATCCATCCAGATTAAGGTTGCAGGTGTAAGCGGACCTACGCTCTCAGTTACAACTCCCGACATTGATGAACTCATAATGCAAAAGCAGTGTCAAAAAGCTCACTGAAAACGATTTGTCAGATAAGGTACACGCCCTGATAAACAAAACAAAAATTAAAAAATTGATTTGGGGTTGTTGGGTTTGTCATTCGATTTGATCAAGATTCAAGACTGTTGAGTTGAGTTTAAATCCCTTCCGTTTTCCCGCTTATCAACCTCTGATTTTATTGTATTTTGTGAAGAGGGAAAGGCTAGTTATGCCAGAGGCAAAGGGGGAAATGGGATGAAAAAGGTTGGGAACCACTGATATAGGCCTATGAGTATGATATTAATTATAGGAGTTGGCAGAAAAGTATGTAGGACCTAGGCTAGGTCTGACTGATTCCTTACACTGACCTAGCCCTTGAGGTAGGCTGTGTCAATATGCCCTCATTGGCCATTAGGGTCACATATGACAGTTTTTACTGGGTAGAGGGCCAAAGGGTTGCAGACCGCGCTAGCCTATGGGTCTCCTGTGATCGCTTCAATTTAATACTGAGTCAAATACAAAAAATCAGTAATGTATATCAATTATCAATGCCGTGTTGATTTGCCAATACATGAGAAAGGTAACTCTGATCAATAATTCTTCAGATTGCAGACTGCGCCCCTGGTCTTGTCTGCACCCAGTGAGTGATGACTGTTTGACCGAAGGATTGATAAATCATCCTTCAGGCCCCGAATGTTGTATTTGATGGTTGGTGTTGAGTCGGGCGTGGACTGATTCAACTCCTTGCTCCCCAAGAAGACCTAGCCCAACCTTCCATTTTCGGATGAAAGTCATGACATGGTCCTCCAGCAGGTGCATCTTTGGTGGCACCGTCTCGTTGTTGAAGTGGCTTCTGAAATACCCTAAGTAAGCCTTGATGGTTGAATCTGCAAATAAGGAAATTTTGAGAAATGTTAATTCCAAATGTAAATGTAAAAAGTACAATTGTTTAAAAAAAATCATAAACACCAAATTGACTGAAGACCAATATTTTATATATACCTGTTGATCAAGTCTGAACAATATTTAGTGAACATACCTAGGGCTTCGACATCCTTCTCTTCAAGCACTCCCGCTGTGTTCATCTGGCGATTACATGTACCAAATAGCCGGAACAGAGTCTGGTATTTTGATGTCATCTGTTTGGCCTCATCATCGAGTGTCGGACACAGATCATGTGTCACATTTAAGACAGCTCTCATCAGCATCTCAATGTTTTCTTTCTGTAATAGGATGAAGAAATGAAGTGATTATGTTACCATGCAATAAAAAATGTTAGCATTTAAAAAGTAAATGATACCTATAGTATTTTTCAATTTTATATAGTAGTGCAGATTACACATCCAAGACTACCATGGGAAACAGAAATGAAATTGTAAATTAACATAAATTAAAGTTTTACCTTACAGCATCTGTAGACGTGGTTCCCAACAAAACTTTTCCCATGAAAAGCCTGTCTGGCGACGTTGAATTTTTGCAGGGTTTTGTCAATTTGCTGGACAATGGGTCCCTTCTGTTTGGAAATGTTTACCCCATTCCTCAGGTTGTCGGTCTCCTGGTGCTAAGGAAGAAAAAAAAAACAGTTGCAGATATTTTGTGTGAAATAAGTTTTTATAACAAGGTTATGATTGAATACACAGTGTAATAAATAAGACAAGTGAAATTGCATGCATATACTTACAAGTTTGTCTCTCTCCTGCAGGTGCTGCCGGATTGTCTGATGGTAGATCGCAGCTTGCTCCGGATCTTCCACTGATGGCAAGTGCTCCACCAATAGGCTGGCCCCATCATCAATGCTGTCTGCTTCCTCATCAAGTTTCCGGGCCTTTGCGAGGACATCTACCACTTCAGAGAAGTCCGTCTCAAGTCCACCAGGAGTAGTCTCCAACAGGTTTGCCACTTTCATGTCCAGGAGGTGACAAGCATTCTCAAAGCTGTTGAAGTGCTTCAAAAATAGTCCCAGACTTATGTGTAAGCCAGGTGGACATACCTGTCAAAAGAACAGACATAATCACAGTTTCAAGTATGGAATCTGTGTTTTAGCACTGCACACAACAACTTTGCTTTTTCAGCAATTAAGAATACATTGTATTTACCTGGTCCAACGGCACATCAAACAGTGACTCATCTATGACATTGCAGAACTCCTTTGCTGCTGTAGGCCTCGCACCATCATCTTGAAACTTCTTTAGGTCCCGTCTCATTCCTTCCAGTGACCGTAGAGTGAGTGGCCCCCTCTGGTTCTCATCCCCTCTTTAGTTATTTTGCAGAAAAGGCAGCAATGACGACGACCTCAAATGATTTAAGACCATGGGCATTGGAAGAGGGAAAGTGATATGAATCTGCTGTAGCTTGTAGGCAACAACACATGTAAACTGTTCCCTCACTACTGCCAACCCAACTTTCACTACCTCAATTGTTCATAGCCCTCTCATATACAATTGATATATCATGATTTAAAAAGTTAATCAGAGGTTTTGTCAGAAAAGGCTAAAAGGTTTAAATAATTCATAGTCCCCAAATATGAAGATCCGTAGTCGTTTGTCTCTGTGGT
Source organism: Paracaudina chilensis (assembly GCA_027580055.1). Classification (NCBI taxonomy): domain Eukaryota; kingdom Metazoa; phylum Echinodermata; class Holothuroidea; order Molpadida; family Caudinidae; genus Paracaudina; species Paracaudina chilensis. The sequence continues at coordinate 4,559 of JAODFY010009092.1, read as the reverse complement.
GATAAGAAGAGAACAAATTATTCACTAAATAATTTCGGTTCTGTGTAGTTGAAAATATACCGTATGTTAGAATGAACTGAAAGGTGCAATGTGAGAATACTTAGTTGTACTCACTTCCACATCTCGTTAGCCAGCTCCCACACTTGCTCACAGTGTTGTTTAAGCCCGATTTTCAGGTTAGCCATAGTGTCGTTTGCAGGGAACAGTGTCACTACCACTGTGTTTTGTGGAGAGTTGGGGTGGTCCACATTGGCAACCTGGAAGACCTGTTTAAAGTTGCCTCCGCCTTTGTCTCCCCCATCTTGATCCACACCTCATCATTTGGAATAGGGTTGTTCCAGTGTAGGAGCCCCAGCGTGTTAAAAATATTCAAGAGTAAAATAATTATTTTGTTATTTTTCTCATGAAATGCATCAACAAAGTGCAATTTCTGTTAGTTACTTTTTCTTTAAGTTGCTCGTATGTACAGGTACTGTACCTGTCAAGTCGATTCGGCTGCTGAAATACTTTATCACTCAGAGATTTGGTGCTGACCCATGGTGTTGTTTTTATTAGCGTCCCTCCATCCTCGTCTTTGTGTAGCAGAGGTATCCATTCAGCCAGGAGGTTATCATTCACAATGTCTGCTTGTTGGGACCTCAGTGACCCTTCACTCTCTTCAAATATGCCGTATCGTTTCAGCCACCTACAGTATATAAAAATAGGAACAGCAAATTAAGTTTCTGGAATGTCTTCAGATTCTTAGAATACATACTCCATATACAGTACTGCCTACAGTCATCCATTGTATATTGTGAATTAAAACTCTGAATACCATAAGGTATTTTAATATAACTAAAATTACAATTACTTCATTTACAAATTACTTCATTTACAATTTGCACCCCAGGGCAGTCTTTACTCAGCATCTTCCTTGTTAGTGCAAGATGTTTACTTCTCCTCTTGACTGTTGCTGGAAGGGCCTCTGTACTATCCTTCCGGGCCTTTGGGACATGGATGACCTGAATTGGCTATTCATGCAAATAAAACAAAATGGAATAGATGCATGCATTCCAAATAAATTCCAAATAGTATATTTAGACATAAAGCAAAAAATTCACTGAGCAGTCAGTGATACTGTAAGTGTTTGAACATTTTAAGGGCATGTGAAATGACTACCGGTATATTTAAAATTGAATGTTAATGTATACAGTGTAGGAAGAGTACATTTTAAGAGCACAACCACTGGGGGTGGGGTTACCTTTATGCAAGCTACCAATATCATTTTGCTAATTTAAGTGGTTGCACCCTTGCTTCAATTTCATGTTTAGTTTAATGCTAATTTTCATGTTCAAGTAAGTGTTTATTTTTTATTCAATTTTAAATTTAAAGTTCAATTCATATTGTTCTTCTTATTCACATTTTCCAAAATAGATTTAGACGTTCAGTGCCATAGTGTTCTTTCGCAAGAAAACAATTGTGAATGTACCTGTCCTCCAGTTTTGAGTTTGCTGTATTTCCATCAGCTGACTGGCGTAACTTGGACTTCAGAATGTGTGATCCAATTGCCTCCATAGCGGGAGTCAAGGGAGCTTCCAGTGGGTGACTCAGGATGCTGGGTCCGCAAAGTGGTGTGTCTTTTTCCTGAATCGGGACTGTTGTCCTGCAAAGTGTGCAGGTGGTAGGGACCAAATAAATCATCTGGTGGAAATACTCCCTTGGTGATGTTGCCTCAGAAAAGGAGAACACTTTATGACACTCTGTGCACATGCAAGCATCTCTGCCTGCTGACTCTTCTCCTTTCAGGCAGTCCAAGCAGAATAGATGCTGGCATGGTGCCTCCACAGCTTTGTTAGCAAGTTTGCCACAAAATCCACATTTGAACTCATTGGGGATGGCCAATTGGAACATAGCATCGAGTTCTGGCACTCCGGGGCCAGGGGCAATTGAGGCCAAGTACTTTCTGAGTGCCTTTGGATTATTATAGGAACCTTTTTGCTGACCACCGCCTTTTGTTTGTTCTTGATATTAATCACAGACATTGCAGGTACCGGTTCTTGGATGAATGTTCCATGTTACTACTACGCATTGCTTCTGGTGATACAGTTTACTGTAACATGTGTGACATATGTGTTTTGGATGCTGCTCTAAGTTGTCGTTAGTAACATCCACACCAAAAGTGTTGTTTATTTTGCCTGCATAAGTGGCACAAAGTTTGGGTTTATAGCCTTTAGCATGTGCTGCTCTCTTTTGAACACGGCTGCCGCATGTTCGGCACATGCGGTTCCAAGTTCGGAAACATTTTGCTGAAGGATGTGCTGAATGTAATGAGATAAATGAAAGATTCATCATTTTATTTAATAATGTAGGTTATTGCAACGGGCTGGGAAATGACTGGGATCGGGGGTGGGTACCAACTGCACATTCGGCCCTACGGTAGGCCTAAATTACCCCCTTCCCAACTCACTAATTTAATAATAACACTTTAATTGCTCAATACTCTTTAATTAATAATACAGATAACTGATTCTGAGCTGGCTGTGCTAAGATACCAGTTACAGGTCTCTGTTATGATCTAGGTGGGTTCGTGGCGGTGAAGTCTCGGAAGCCGTGCCAACTAAGCAAAATCAATCTTGCCCTGCTTGACAATAGTTCCTACTGTAACTTTTTGTTAGCCTACGTATATTACAGTGTTGTAGTCGAGACCGGTTTCGGTCTCGAGGCCGCCATACCTACAGTGTAGAGACTAAAGATTTGAGACCGGTATCGGCTTATCCAGTCTCGACTACAACACTGGTGTATTAGGCTTAATGTTTGAGCCTAGCCTTATCCCCTAACCAAGGCTAGGTGTATTTATATCAATATTATAAAATGCATTGAACCATATCAGAAAGTATTAAATTATGTGAAGTTTAATATTTGACAATTAGGCCTAGGCCTGGATGTGGCCACCCTTTGGCCTCCCTTTATCGACCTGGCTGTGTCATCCATGTGGGGTATTCTGCTCTGACCCCCACCCATTCTGCCTCCCCTTACCATGTCAGACAAACCAAAGCTGACTCAACATCAAAGGAAATGGTCATAATTGGGGGTTCTCAATTCTTTGCACCCTGACAGGCTTTTCTTCGTCCACCCCTCACTCTCCCTTCCCCACCCGGCCCCTTCCCCACTAATCCCCCACCCTCCTCTATGGGTGTCACATATTTCATGCAGCTGATATGATTCACATTTCACAAGTGTAGTATCAACTTCATGACTATTGTGCTTTTGTGCCAATACTTGCAGAATATGCACGTAATAACACGCTATTTAATTTGCGTAATTGCGAATTTCCTGCCAATCGAGCACCTACCAAATTTATACTGTGTGATACTTTAACAATAATATATTTAATATCCCGAAACCTCCCCGTTGAAATGAGTGTTTTTATTTCGCAATAACCGGGAATTCCCGTAGCTGATACCTTAGCTATTCATTTTCGTTCGACTTGGGCTTAAAAGTGTTCAGAATTCGTCGTCTTACGAGTCTTCTTATGTGTACGTCGTTGACAAATATAACTAAATATATAGTTATATTGTGAACTTATAACAAAAAGAAGACTCGTCATAATTTTTTAGTTTTCAGAAATCAAAATACCCGCCGAAACCGGCATTTTCACTACACACGTTGATTGTCGTCTGACGCTATTTCGTGTTATTTTCGTAGCTCATTATATGGCGTAGACCGCGCGTTGCTATAGCGCTATGCATATTCAACGACGTGGGCGTGCTGCTGGACTGGTTAACTAAAGTGTACAGCGCGTATGGCGTACGGACATACGTGAGGCCTACTTGGATTTTAGTACATGACGACAAGCTAAATATAGTTTCCATTCACCCATTTTTAAGTAGACATATTCTTAATTTTATAAGTACATTGGTACATTATCGACATCACGTTCAAAGTTCATCTTTGTCACTCATCTATGTCACTCAAATTCAAACGAATTGAATTCGAGCAATTAATTTGATTGACATTACGGGGGCGTTCTGTAGCTGGAGAAATAGGCGGAGCCTATATAAAGCTGGAGGAAAACAACAAAAAACAACAAAAATGAATATTCAAACTACGCTCAGCTGGAGAAACGCTGTAACCCCGTATCTATACAACAAATATAAAGGGCAAGGAATCACGACACGATCACTTTCAGGCTCTCTACCGGGGATTGTCCTCCGTATTTCGACCACCCTTACGTTGTGTTCAAAGTGTGGGCAGTGGTCCAGCCCGCTATTCATAATGAGCAAACTTGTTCATGAACAAGGTTCGTTATTCATATTCATTTTCATATTCATAATTTTACCCGAACCTTCTTTCCCCATTATGGATTACGTTTTCCCCATTATGGTGCGATTGGAGAGGATCATTTTCGATTTTATTTGGGGAAAGCGCAAACCAAACCTTGTCAGAAGGACCGTCCTGTATAAGACCCCCTTGAGCGGTGGGCTTGGTTTGGTCCACATGCCGTCTACCTTGTGGGCCAATGGGCACAGGGCCCACATTGCATACCCGGGCCAGCCTCGCACTTGTTGGAGGTGTGGGCT
>JAODFY010008981.1:0-13251 GCA_027580055.1 Paracaudina chilensis | reverse complement strand
TTAAATAGTTTGGTGGAACACAAAACTGTGACACAATGGTGTTTCTGGTCACAGACAGATCAAGGGTGGCTGATTGGATGGGGGCAAAAGTTTTTATTGATCTGTGCCCTGGGAGAGGCATCAAAGGAAATGGGGTTCCCCTTCCACATTGATTTTATTTTGTATAATTTATGGCGAGGAATCACAACACACATTTGTGTCTTGTTAAAACCATAATTCCATGAAGCACATTCTTTCCGCAGTCTTTATTATTTTAATACCATTTTCAGTTCGATAGGCCACATGCGCTATTTTGTGATAAGATATTGTGTATGTTCCCAGAAATATAAATCTGTGCCCATGCCTTACGCACAAAACAGTGTAAAATGCATTGAAAGAGTTACTGAAGACGAAGGTATTTTCCAATACCCATATTGGAGGCTAGGGGCCTATGTCTGAATTGGTGAAAAATATTAAATTTGTTGTATTATGAAATGAAACTAAACTAAAGCATTTCATACACATGCATTGCTGTCAAATATGATGTACTGTAAATATATCCCATTACCCACCCCCATTAGACCGCACATAAGAAACATTTGCGAACTGAGGCGGCTGGTGCCAGCCGACACCCGTGAACAATGTATATTTAATAACGTTATTCTTATAAGTGCATGTGGTAGTGATATATATACAATACATAGGTGTTGTAACGATATATGCAAGCGACCTTACCAAAGCATGTATGATTGGTGAACCACTAATCATGTGCTTTATCACAAATTATGTATAACAACAAACTAAATAAAGACCAAATATTATCATTCGCAAAATTGTGTATAGCAACCGTATATTTTGCAATAATAAAATTTTAGCGCAATATTTTCGGACATGATAGGAAATCGCGGGGGAAATAACAAATCAGAATGGTTGATCTATCTATATCTTAAATGGGCATACGCACATGTTTGCAACACTTGATTATGCTACAAAATCTGTGATTGGCTGGTAAAAACAGATTCTAATATATTGTTTTAGGCCCAGCAAATAATTGTCACATAAACAGGCACTGCCGGGGCGGGGCTAAGGCTGATTAAAAGTTGATTGGTCATGAGAAGAAATTACTGGACCAATTATCATCAAAAGAACGTCAATTCCAATGTTTGTCATTGAGCTCCTGACACTGTGATAAGTAGGGGGTTGATCGTGAAGGTGCTGTGTGGCTTCATTATTACACATGGTCACGCACTCGGCTGGTATAATCTGTTTTATTTTTAGATTTGTTTAAAAACATGTGCTTGTGAATCGTGATAATAATTATAAGTTGGGTAAAGAATTGGGCTTGCAAGTACACACGATAACTCACTACTCAGTGACAGCCCTGATGTTTAAGGGGGGATTACCCCTCCCTTCATTTAAAAAGGGGGGACAAATTCCCCCCCCCCCCCCTTGACCCCCCTGATGATATATCACTGGTGTTGATATTGCAAAAAATCATGACTGTGCAACTTGTTCTCGTTTTGTAGGTCGCTAACGGGATGAGTTACTTGGAAAAATTTAACTATGTCCACCGTGACCTGGCAGCAAGGAATGTTCTCGTCAATGATTATAACATCTACAAAGTGGCCGACTTTGGATTGGCTCGCGTTATTGATGAATTCTACCAGCACAGGCCAAACCCAAATAAATGTAAGCAGAATAGAGAATTAGCGATGTGTTTCTTGTAATGATGCGAAGTGTGCTGGAAGTGACTTCGCTATCTGTTTTTGTTTGTATGTAATATTCTCTTTACAATATTTTGAAGATATATGCAGTTAATTTTGATTGGATAGTTATGGGAGTTGGTAATATGGACACAGGTGACACTTTTCTGATTTAAATTGGAAATCCAATGGCCTTGGAAAAAATTACCCATGGTTATTGTGAAGCTTGGAAATTTAATGGGACTGTGATACTGCAATACGCTGCATGTACTTTGACTCGGCAGATAGACTTGGTCTCCACCAGACTTCCAATATACTGTGGGCTTGTGGTGCTGTATTTTTATCAGGCTGGTAGGCTCTGTCACCTCAAGACTTCCAATATACTGTGGGCTTGTGGTGCTGTATTTTTACCAGGCTGGGAGGCTCGGTCACCTCAAGACATCCAATATACTGTGGGCTTGTGGTGCTGTATTTTTACTAGGCTGGTAGGCTTGGTCTCCACCAGACTTCCAATATACTGTGGGCTTGTGGTGCTGTATTTTAAATAGGCTGGGAGGCTTGGTCTCCACCAGACTTCCAATATACTGTGGGCTTGTGGTGCTGTATTTTTACTAGGCTGGTAGACTTGGTCTCCACCAGACTTCCAGTATAATGTGGGAGGTGGCGTTGGACTTTGACTCGGCTGGTAGGCTTGGCCATCTCCAGAGATTCAGTGATATTCAGATATTTTTCTGAATGCCAGTGGCATCTCTGTAGGGAGAATGTTAATAGGACACAATCTCATCATCAGGTGGTTTCAATTTACTTTTAAAAATAAATGATAGTGGTCATGTCTAACTTCTCCACCTTGTCACTGAACTACTTTATTTGTATTTTCTTCATTTAATTCAAATTTCCAACAACACTTCTGTCCCAGAATAGGGAGGTTATTACAGCCTCTTTCCATCAGTAATACTATGGAATGCCAAAAGAACCTCAAATCAACCTGCTGTACTAAAAAGTTAGGATGCTATGCTAAAAAGTCATGCTGTTATATTTAAAAGGCATGCTGCTACACTAAATATTTCCGATGAAATACTAAAAGATTACATTGGTGTGGTAACTATTCATGTTGTGGTAACTAATGATGCCGTATGCATATGCATATTTAAATGAATTTGGACTACACGCATGATTATGAAAATAGGGGTGATAATACTCTCACTAACAACATTTTCAAGGTTTTGGTTTCAAAACCATTTTCTCATGAATTGTCAACTCTTACATGAAGATGCATACGATATTGTTTCATTTTACATTAGCAGCGTGAACAGTTATGCAAACCTTTTAGAATATCATCGTAACGTTTTAGTACAGCAGCATGATTTTTAGCATAGCATCTTAACTTTGTCTTTGTAACTTGTCCTTTTTGGCATTCCATATAATACATGCATGAGTGAGGTTTGTAAATATGTAATGTTGTGTTTATACATAGATTAGCTGTGGTTAGCTGGACTTGGTTTAGCTGTAATGGGAATGTCACTAATTTGCTTTATTTATGTATCCTCTCCATGTAACTAAATTGTCAGTAGGCTTCCATTAGAGATTGAAATGACTCCTACTTAACAGTGGCAATCTGATTTTCATTCAAACTTTTTAATTCACAGACGAAAATAAATGAAAACTCACAGATATGCTAATGTCCGCAGACAAAACACATTTCAAAGCATATCTTTTGCTGATTTCTAATTATGTAGAGCATTCTAAGATATTTTTTTTATGTTTTTATTCAGAATAATGGAATATAGGTTGTAAAATCTCTACTTCAGAATATTTGTTCAAAATCAATGACAAACATGTATTTATGTTTAAGATTGCATGCTGGTTTTAAATTTAGTGATTTTTTTCATCCAGTGCTGAAATTTCCCATCAAGTGGACCGCCCCAGAAGCTGCATTTTATGGCAGATTCACCATCAAATCAGACGTTTGGTCATATGGAATCTTACTAACCGAAATCATCACGCATGGTGGAATACCGTATGGAAGTAAGTTTGCCACGATCTACATGTTATACATATAGGTGATGTACCACTTTAACTTTCACAGAAAATTCAAAGATTTACCATGTGGTGTACCCCAGCATTCCTTGTTACAGGTTTTGTATGTAGCATTTCTTGTTGCAGTGTGTGTATGCAAAATGTCTTGTTGCAGTTTGTTTGTGTATTCAACAGTTCTTGTTGCAGTTTGTGTATGCAATGTTTCTTGTTGCAGTTTGTGCATGTGTGCAACATTTTGTGTCGCAATTTGTGTATGCAACATTTCTTGTTGCAGCTAGGTTGTGTTTGCAACATTTCTTGTTGCAGCTAGTGTGTGTATGCAATGCTAATGTGTATGCAATATATCTTGTAGCAGCTAGTAAATAATATATGCAACATCTCTAGTTGCAGTGTTTGCAACATTTAGTGTTGCAGCTAATGCATGTATGCAACAATTCTTGATGCAAGTAGTTAGTGTATGCAACATTTCTTGTTGCTTGTTGTGTAAACAACGTTCTTTGTTGCAGTTGGTGGGTGTATACAACATCCCTGGATGCAAGTATTGTGTGTATACAGCATTCCTTGATGCAGGTAGTTTGTGTATGCAACAATTCTTGATGCAGGTAGTTTGTGTATGCAACAATTCTTGATTCAGGTAGTTTGTGTATACAGCATTCCTTGATGCAGGTAGTTTGTGTATACAGCATTCCTTGATGCAGGTAGTTTGTGTATGCAACAATTCTTGATGCAGGTAGTTTGTGTATTGCAACAATTCTTGATGCAGGTAGTTTGTGTATGCAACAATTCTTGATGCAGGTAGTTTGTGTATTGCAACATTCATTGTTGGAGTTGGTGGGTGTATGCAACATTTCTTATTGCATTTTTTGTATTAATTACTTCTTTATATACAGTTAGTGCACATATGCAATATTTCTTGTTGCAGATATTTGGTGAGTCAACTCAATAACATGCTGTAGCATTCATGCAGATTAAAAATGAATGGGCTGAATATGGGGAGGGAATAGATAATGGTGATGCATTGTCAGTGTACAACATGAATGCAAAGTTTTTAGCAAATTGCATACCCAAAGTTGCACTGAGTGTGGATAAAGATAATAGTTTGCTGAAAACTGTGTGCGGTTGGGAACACTCTCTATTTCATCTGGGGGTGAAAGACATCAGTCCTGGGGGTTGTGGCCCTTCATCTGGGGGTGTGAGACATCATTCTTGGGAGTTGTGGACCTGCCTCTGGGGGGTGAGACATCAGACTTGGGGGTTGTGGCCCTTCATCTAGGGGTGTGGGACACCATTCTTGGGGGTTGTGGCCCTTCATCTGGGGGTGTGAAACACCATTCTTGGGGGTTGTGGACCTTCATCTGGGGGTGTGAGACACCATTCTTGGGAGTTGTGGCCCCTTCATCTGGGGTGTGAGACACCATTCTTGGGGGTAGTGGCTTACCAGGAACACTCTCTACTTCATCTGGGGGTGTGAGACACTATTCTTGGGGGTTGTGGCCCTTCATCTGGGGGTGTGAGACATCAGTCTTGGGGGTTGTGGACCTTCATCTGGGGGTGTGAGACATCAGACTTGGGGGTAGTGGCTAACCAGGAACACTCTACTTCATCTGGGGGTGTGAGACATCAGACTTGGGGGGGGGGGGTTGTGGCCAACCACATCATTGGCCCAAATATCAGTATCTATGTCAGATCAATGTCATATTTGCATCAAGGTCAATAAATGTGCCTCATTGTTTTGGTTTCCATGTGTTGATGACTTGCCAGTCATATCTCTGCACAATATTTGTTAATCCTAAAACTTTAAGATTGGATGGCATCTGAACCAATAAGTGTCATCCATCATTAACAGGTTCTAGGGAGATCGTTGTGCCCATTGTTTGACGGTGGGAAGAGGTTGGGAACAACCTTTTTGCTCTTCATGCATGATAACATTGTCAATTCCTGCATCTCCACCTTCCTGTCTTTCTTTTTACAGACAAAACTGGTAATCAAGTCTTGTCAGAACTGGAGAAGGGTAATCGTATGGAAAAGAGGCCAGGGTGCCCACAACCACTGTATCAGTTGATGCTAGATTGTTGGAAGCAGGACCCGAGACAGAGGCCGACGTTTGAGTTCCTCCATTCGTACATGGATGATTACTTTGTATCAGCAGAACAGAATTACAGAGACCTTGGAAAGTGACCTTTAATGACTGGGACTTGGATGCGACTCTTGAGTAGGTGGTTACATCTCAGCTTTGTGTAACAATGCTTGCCTGAATGTGCTAGAAATCTGCTAGACTGGTCAGTGCATTTCATGTGGTGCACAATGAATCAACCAATCACAAGTATTATCGAGCTGAGAGCCAATAGTCTCTGACTGATGTCAGTATAATGTTGATCTTTCAAATGGACATCAAATCTGGCTGTCATCAAATTGATGAAATCACTGACCCATTGCAGTTGTCTGTCAGATTTGTTCATTGGGTGTTATTTGCAGTAAGCTGAAATATAGCTTGCCCATTGTTTCACTGGCCCAGTTACAAACATTGATTTACAACCCACTGTATCAAGATGGGTGCTGCCTAAAGATACCACCAGGTGCTGCATCGGGGTACCACCAGGTGCTGCATCAGGGTACCATGAGGTGCTGCATCAGGGTACCATGAGGTGCTGCATCAGGGTGCCATGTGGTGCTGTCTGAAGATACCACCAGGTGCTGCTGAAAGATACCACCAGGTTGGGGTGGGCTTTAAGAAATTTCTTCATACTTGTTACAGTGGTGTTAATGTTTCATTTCCATATGAAAATGAGCATTTCTGCTAGACTGTTCAGCTCATTTGCTGTTATGTATGGAGCTGGTAACCCTCCTCCCAGAGTATGCTAGATATCTGCTAGACTGTTCAGCTTATCTGTTGTATGTATGGGGCTGGGAAACAACTTTCAACCCAGAGTATGCTAGAAATCTGCTAGACTGGGCAGCTCATTCACTGTATCACCATTCAATGTATGGGACTGGAAACAACTCTCACACTTGAGTATGCTAGACTGTTCAGCTCATTTGCTGTTATGTATGGGGCTGGTAAATGGTTCTAGGACATCTCCCCTGGGATAATTCCCCACCCGGACAGTCTTCTAGGACATACCCGTACAAAATGATAAAGAGTTCACCAAATTTTGTAATACAATTTGAAACTGTGCATACATTGACAGAATTACCAAGAAACCAATGCAAGGAATCAATTTTGTTTCTGCTTTCATAATTTCAGGTTGTATCTATCAGTATATCTATCAGTAGAAATTATTTAATCTCATTTTAAATTAAATATAGACAAAGATTTTTTAAATAATCAAAACTTTTTACTTCATAAATGTTTTTCATCCTTATGATGACAAGATATTTGTTAGGACAGTTATATTAATCGTTCATTAAGCACTTCTTGGCTGTACCCAGTATGCAGCTGTCATGTAAATACTATTTTGTCTTTCATGGGGTAGCTGTCTTTCAGCAATATATATTTAAACTTGTGGTCTTACTGCCAATGGTACTCATTTGATATTTATAAATATATTCACTTGACAATGTTTTATTAAAAGTATTCGTATATATATAAGCACTGTGACTAGCTGGTATGGAACTTACTATTATGTCTAATACTATTTTGTCTTTCATGGGGTAGCCGTGTCTTTCAGCAATATATATTTAAACTGGTCTTACTGCCAATGGTACTCATTTGATATTTATAAATATATTCACTTTTGACAATGTTTTATTAAAAGATATTCATTATATATATAAGCACTGTGACTAGTAGATTAAGTCATACTTAAATTAAATGGATTATATTTGCATGGGGAGTAAAAATATATAGGAGACAATCAGCTGCAATTTTTGCTAAGTATCATGAATCCTTTCACCTGATTCCCAATAATTTATGTATCCAATGAATGAATGCAGGCTTCCAGACTTGATCTTGGATGACAAAATAATCACATTGTCCTGAGATGCCAAGAGATGTGGTCAGTTGGCTTATATGACACAAACTCTGCTATTATGAAAGAAACAAGTAAATAATGTGCCAAGGACAGCACTTATGACTGTTTATTTTTCACAGAATTATAAGTTGCCCCCAAAACACATCCATGGTCATCAGGCATGTGTGCAAATATCTCAAATCCTACTCCAAGAACTGCCATTGAACTTAACTATTCAACAGAGTGTACCAATATGGTTTGGTCACTTCTGGGGAGTTGGATGCCATCACCACTGCATAGCAGCCATGTGAAACAGCCATGTGAACACCTGCAGCATAGCTTCAATGGTGAAGCCACAAAAGACCAGAATGCCAATTGGACAATCTGCTGAAGGGCTATGCTCCCATCATTAAATGTTTGGAATCTTGAAATTTGGCTAATTGGTTTCACTTCAAGGGAACAAATTGTCTCCAAACCACTGAATTGATTGGTCTCGTCATCGATAGGCCTATATAGTAAGTAGTACAAGTACATTGATTGAATACATGTAATGTGTAATTAGGGAACAGTAATGTTTAGAAACTAGTGTTATGTAGCACACCTTTAAGGTGATAAATTACAATATTTAAGGGCATAAATTAATACCACATCTTTGTAAATCCAAGAGAAAAATTGGAAAATGACATTGATAACATTAAAATGTTGATGTCATAATGTCAAGTGACTTGTATACATGATCATGTATTACTGTAAAAATGATTTCTGCTCTTTCATTATTATGCCAGAAATACATTATCAGTGTGTTAGGCTAAGTGGCCTAAGTATGTTACACTTGTATGTAGCAAAACCTACCAAAAACTATGAATGAACACATCCCTTAAATGTTAATTAAATTTGGCTTGGTGTCACTGGTAACCCATTTGACTTGCTACCCCACCTTTATGTGTGGCATGGAATATTGGGATGGGTATTTTGTGGTGTGATTTAGGATTCCTTTGATGATTGGTTGGATTGCAAGTAATAAGACCCTCCAAAAATTGTCAACAGATTGTTTCTTGTGCACATGCACAGAAGGAAATCTTTGATGAAACGAGTGTGACAGTACCATACATGTATTGTTACACAGAAACTGATCTAGATGTTTTAAATCTTACTGTTGGAGGATTAAATCCTTTCACTAACAAAGTTCCATGCATATGAACAGTAGCATTGTGAAGGTGTTCCTAAGGGGGGCAAAGCAATCCCACATTTCATGGTGAGGTCTGGATTTCATGTTGGGGCTTGCATTGTATGGATCTGTGAGTTCTGGGTGTCAAACTCACATGACTCTGTTGCATGCCTTGACACCTTCAAGGAAACTTACTCTTACCTGAGAGAGTACATGTTACTCCTTCAGTAAATCACCATACCAACAATATCAACATCTTACAATCACATCCAGAGTTGCCACTCATATAACACTAATCTCATGTAATTTTCATCACAGTCATCAGTATTTTGTTTTACTCTTTTTTTCTTTAAAAGCTAGTTCATTGTGATGAGCATGAATTATAATACCAGAATAAAAACAAAAAATATATTCTTGTATGGTCATAGCCTGCATGTATGACTTTATATGAGTTCCCTAAATCAGCCCCAACCCATTTTTTGTAATTGTATGCATAGTCTTATCTATAGCCTGGTAAATTTCTGCTTTATATATATAATAATTTGTGCTCAAAATTTCCTGATGGTATTGATATGTTCAGGGGAAGATGGTATATATATGTATTTATTAACCATGCTTTTTCATTATTATGCCAGAAATACATTAGAATTTTTTTATTTTTTACAAATTGACAAGAGAAAAATATATGGATTGAATTTAAGCAGATTTGTCTGCCTAATCATTTGAGCCCTGTCATGAAGGTGCTTACATGCTCGTGTAATTTAACATTGTAAGCTTTAAGCAGGGGTGTTCACACTCGTAAATGGTTCTTTGTACCAGTTAACATGTTGAGCCCTGTCACATGCATACATCAGTGTTTAAACTGTTAAGGTCCCATATTCACTGAGGCCCTGTCACATGCCAGTAACAGTATCTAAACTGTTTAAGTTACATATCACTGAAGCCCTATCACATTTAAGCAGCATGGTTTAAACTGTTAAGGTCCCATATTCACTGAAGCCCTGTTACATGCCAGTAACAGTATCTAAACTGTTAAAAGTTACATATCACTGAAGCCCTGTCACATTTAAGCAGCCCTGTCACATTTAAGCAGCATGGTTTAAACTGTCAAGGTCACCATTTCACATCTGCATTTGTCCATGGGCGGAAGTTCTACCCACTCATTTGTGGCTGGATCAAACTTTTCACACGATCTCAGTACATTCCTTGTTCCGATCCCGGCGTTTCCCCCATAAGACTTGCCGCCAAATATGAACAGACAACCCCCTGCCGCAACGGCACCAGGGAAGGTCCTTGGATGGTGCATTGGCGGGATGGGTTCCCATCTATTGCTGGCCAGGTGGTAACGCTCCACGGTCTTTAAGCCTTTGTTAGTACTGGTACCTCCTGCAACATAAATGAACCCACCCAACGCAGCCACACCAGGGCCAACACGAGAGGTAGACATGCAGGCACCCTCCTCCCAGCTAGCATGGCCTTGCCTAAGAATGAGGATGGTTTTCAGTGGCTCCCATGAAAGGGTGCTTCCCCCAATAACACAAAGGTCACCATCCACTACCACTGTCCCATGGTGGTACCTAGGGTAGGGTAAAAGGGGCAGTTCTTCGACAGCGTTTTTCTTCACATCTACTTTGAAAGCCACTTTCCCATTATCTGCCGACTTCACAGTGACAGAACCACAAAAGAAGATTTCATGTCCATTGGCTGCCACTGCTCGTACATGACTGATGGAGTCTGCCAATCTCCACAATGCCTCACTGCTGTCTACCCCTCGCACAAAGTTCCACTGTGACAGGACAGGTTCATACTGATACAAATTCACATCATATTTGTCTTTAGAGAGAAAATAAAACATACCATCAGACTTGAAAACTGTTCTGAATAAGACAGGTCTAGCCTCTGTTCTGATTGCGTGGCTGCTTTGCCAAGATAAACTTGAGGTATCAAATATTTCTATCGTATTCGCTGTCGGGCACTGTGCACCTGTCCGTGACTGAAGGAAACCTCCCATGACAGCTATCAATGAAAAACATGAGGGCAGTGTAGTGACCTTATCTGATGCTTGCAAATTGTCTGCACGGTTTGGTGATACACTGCAAATGGAATTCAGTTTGATGTTGAGTTTTTCAAAATCTACTAACCCTTCCAGTTTCTCAACTTTACCATCATTTCCCTGGTTCAGTCTCACCCAGTTCTGAAGACCTTCTCTCAAGATTTGTTGTTCGTGTTGGGGCCCGAGGTTTACCTTTGGCAATTTGAGGATTGCATTAATCATCGAAGCAGTTACTTTAGAGAACTCCTCCTGTTTTAAGAGCACACCCAGGTGGTTCGGAATGAATTCCTCACAGCATTCCAGAACTCTCACTAGTTGGAAGGAGTCTGACAAGGACCAGACTGTAAAGACATTGCAGACACTGAGGGTTTTAACGAGGTATTCCTCACAAACTCGTAAGAGGCTGGGGATTTGCATCATAGCTGCTGCACTGGTCAGCTCTGGAACTTCATCCCTGTTCATTTTACAAGACCCATTGTACATGAACGCTACTACTTGTGTTAATGTGCCATGGCTGACCTGGTGAATCCTGATGATATCTTCCTTCGACTCGTTCATCCCGATCGTAAACATTGCCTTAAAATAGTCGCTTTTAGCTGCTAGAACACATCGGTGGGCCGGAATCGCCTCGCCTCTCCAACTATCTCTGTTGGTGGCATCTGTACCAGAAACAGGTCCTCCAACTAGCTTCACATCACACAGAACACCCGACTGACGGAACAAATTCATGGTATGCATTGCAGAGGCTGCAAAGTTCTCTTTCCTCTTGACTGAGATGTTAATAGTAATCGAGCTGTTGGTGTCATCAGAAACATCCATTCTTTTCCTTTTGATTCTAAAATCCATCTCTGAAAGAAGAAAGAAAATGAAAATTGAGTCTGAGAGAAAAGTCAACCTGTGCTATTAAAAGTGGCCTTTAATCCTGCCAAAAATGAAACAAAATATATGGTTTGTGTAACCTGCCCCCCGCCCCCAACTATTGGCTTTTGTAATTTTTATTGAACATTAATGTTACTTTACCATGTTTACCATAGGATTTATTGGAAAATGTTGCGTAGTCTATCCAGAGTTATCATGGACACAGAATCTTTCATCATGTTCCCTTCAATCTTGACGGTAAACCTAGATATAAAGTAAATCTATGGCCTCTACCTGGTGTTATAGTGCCACCAGCTGTTCAGCATGTAACACATTGATGCATATGAAGTGTCCATTCTTGTCAAACATAACACATGCTACCTTCGCCTACATGCCCAATGATACCAACACACATGGTAGACAACCACCCACCACATGTAACAGTCACACTAAAAAAAATAGACCACTACACCACATCACACATAAGAGTCATATTATCATGAATTAAACCTCAACACCACACACGGCAACCACATTACCATGGCAACAAGCACCACTACGCCACAGGTGGCAGTAACACTGGTGCTATGAGGGACAGTCGTTCAATAGTATGACAGTGCTTTGTGTGTCTTAGTTTAAAGCCAATATGCCCAGGCAATGAGAGTAGTGTCATCTGTATTATTATTATCCTCCAGATGACAAAAAAAAGAAATCAGAGGAATTTTGGTGATGAGTTCCTGAATGTTATACTCCCTACACCTGCCATCAAACAGTGATGGGGATACCAGAAGAGTGGGCCTTCTTTAGGCAGTGCTGGATTTATAAGGAGGAAGGGGAAATTGTCCTGGGACCTCTGCTACAGAGCCCCCTCTACAAAATATAAACTGACCCCAAATTGTCAATTCACAGCTTGGCCATCTTACACAATTCAATAATTTAATAGAGGGGGCTATACACCAACACTTACAATACTGTACATATTAAAGTCGCTATGATGGGTCTATATCTCTGGGTGTTATCTTAACCATTACTTTATGTAAATGGAATCTGTAACTTTTGTGATTTGCAGTTCATTTTAATTTCTGTGTATGAGGGTTCCACAAAGCCCCCCAAGGTCTAAATCCACCCCTGTCTTGAGGTAAAGGAATTGCATACGTTGTGGGGAGAACTGCCTTGCAGAAGCAGGGCCAGGTTTTTGAGTACTTGTTAAATACAGAAAATAAGAGAAACTTATTTATATATGGAATTTTAAAATAAAAATCAGTCTTTTTCCATGTCAACTATACAACATGCTCAATTGCTAATATTAAAAGTGTAATTGATAGCTTTATTGTCCAGAGTATACTTATATTCAGAAAACCAAAAGGCTTAGTGGTTCTGATGCCATTGATGAGATTTTATTAACCTTAGTTACAAATTTCATTGTGTTATGAAACTATGGCCATTAAACAAAATTATAAGCCTGGCCACTCATTGACACCAACAACAATGAGGCACCATCTA
>JAODFY010008870.1:0-13258 GCA_027580055.1 Paracaudina chilensis | reverse complement strand
CTTGGGAGCGACCTCCTCCTCTTCTGTGCTGGCGCTTGCTGGGTCCACCGCTGCCTGTTCCAGGGCTCCTGGTGACAGCTGATTCGGTTGTCCGTTTGTCACTGTCATCAGTATTCAATACAATACGTTACGGATATTACGGATATAATGTATATGTATAATCATGTTGCCTGCATGAGTGAATTCCAATGCCGCGAGTGTGCTATTTTGGCAAGAATATTTAGGAGTTTATCGGAAAATATATTTACCCAAGTGCGGCCTCGGCCCGGCCTCGGCCCGGCCTCGACCGAATTGCCGAGGCCGCATGCTACGAGGCCGAGGCCTCGAGTCCTCCAACACTGGTACAGGGTCCGCCATGGATCCAGCAGCAAGCCTAATTCTAATTATTGTATTAAATCCTGTCCATTATACCATATTTGTGCCACCACTTTAAGGATACTTTGAGGTGGGGGTATCAGATATCACATCCTCCATTCTAATACCTCGTGGAAATGACTGACCCCTTGCTGTCTTGGCAAGTAAATATGCCAAGGAAACTCGGTCAGTAAGCGGGCCATTTGGGGCCATGGATTTGTTGTCAGCTGAGGTTTAGCTGATTTGTAATTTATGAGTGAAATTTAATTATTAATAGAGTATTACCTTCATGGAGTCGAGGAAATCATTGTAGGTCGGCGTGAGCCAGATGGGGTTCAGGTAGCGGCTAGCGACCTGGCTATCGAGCTGGGAGTTGCTGAAGATGTCGCTGTGGTAGGTGACCAGACGTGGGGCATATATGTTGACGAAAGCCTTGGGGATAACATATATAAAAAGGCTTAATCATTGTTGAAATGTTGTTAAAATCGTAGCAATTGATTAGCTGATGATGATCAGCATTATGGATGATGACGATTTTATCACAAAGTAATTAATAATGTTTCCACTTAGGGAGGGACTGTTCGAATTTTAATAATATTTTGTTTTAAATCCCCCCCCCCCTTACAATGTGGCATCTTCCATCATGAATATTCATTGGGCCAACATTTGTGTAGTAGATGCGTGCATGCATCCTAATGTGTGGTTATCCAAAATGGATATTGATGAATTAGGCTTGGAATAAAATTAGAGCAGAGATGAAAAATAGGTTCATTTAAGCCAGGGTCACTCGAAATTGCTACCCAGCTTATGTGAAAATAAAAATCATGATCAGATTGTAATGAATTTCCTTTGTTTCTAGCATTGACAACCCACCCACCTGGACGGCCGGGTGCTTGATCCATTCGTATTGTTCACCGCGGACACTGGACATGGTAGGGACACGGCGCAGGATATTCATTCCATCGGCCAGGCCGTCGAGAGTGTCGAATCGCTGGTTGAGGACTTTGGCGAACATCTTGGCGATGAGTGGGACGGTGTATTCACTGGTGACGCAAAAGGAGGTTAGAGGAAATGTTAAGCCATTATATGCTTACACCCAGTAACATGCTTACACCCAGTACCATGATTATACTCAGTACCATGCTTACACCCAGTACCATGCTTACACCCAGTACTATGCTTACACCCAGTACCATAATTACACCCAGTACCATGCTGCTTACTCCCAGTACAATGATTGCACGTCAGTAACATGCTTACACCCAGTACCATGATTACACCAGTAACATGCTTACACCCAGTAACATGATTACACCCAGTACCATGATTACACCCAGTACAATGATTGCACGTCAGTAACATACTTACACCCAGTAACATACTTACACCCAGTACAATGCTTACACACAGTACCATGCTTACACCCAGTACCATGCTTACACCCAGTACCATGCTTACATCCAGTGCCATGATTACACCCAGTAACATGATTACACCCAGTAACATGCTTACACCCAGTACCATGATTACACCCAGTACCATGATTACACCCAGTACCATGATTGCACCCAGTAACATACTTACACCCAGTAACATACTTACACCCAGTACAATGCTTACACCCAGTACAATGCTTACACCCAGTACCATGCTTACACCCATCACAATGCATATATCCAGTACAATGTATAGACACAGTATAGTGCTTACACCCAAATCAATACACTGCTTACACCCATTACAATATTTACACCAAGAAGATTACTTACACCCAGTACAATGCCTAAACCAGTGACAATGCATATACCCAGTACAATGCATATACACAGTACAATGTTTACACCCAGTACAATGCTTACACCAGGTGCAATGCTTACAAGCTAATAGTAGTATACTTACAAGCTAATTGTGTATCTCTCCACGTATTCCCTTTTCATTGTGCTTTTAAGTATAGTATAAAACAAGAATGTTGAAAGAAACTGAAAACTGAAACCGGTAGAATTATCTATTTCCTAGTAATTTCCACCCCAAATGTGGAATTTGGCAAATTAAGCTACTTGAAAATCATGAATGTTATGATTAAATAAAATGCATTTGAAGTCTCAAAAACAATAATAGGGACATTGTATTTTGACCGGACCGGTATTTAAAAAAAAAGGCATCCGAGACTTGCTGTTACCTGTCGAAGTTCTGAAGGAGGTTCCCGATGATGGTGTCAGGGTCGCTCTCTTCCACGCGGTCGTCCGCAAAACGGCGGAGGTTGGTGATCTGGCTCCCGGTGAGGGTCCTGGCGGGTTTCTTGGGGGTCATGAGGGGGTTGTCCACGTTCTCAAAGATGCCCCACTCGTCCTGCATGTTGTCAAATGATTTCTGGAGGTAGCTGCGTTTGGGGAGATGTAAGGAACGATGTTATGAATTTTCATTATGATCACGTTTTTTTTTTTCTTACGTCTATTTTGCGGAAAAACCTGAAAGAATTGGTTATGGGGTTAACAGTGAAAACGATACTTAAAGGGACTTAACCACGAAGGAAATTAGTATGGGTTTTGCCGGTCCTGTCAAGTAATCAATCCAGCCATTTCGACTTCCCAGAAAATAAATGATTATTCTGTTTTCACTGAAAGCAGTTTTTCCCCATGCAGGGGTCCTTTAAATGTAATAATATTCCAAAACAAAAATAATGCATCTTTTAATCTACTTATAGCTGATTTGAGCTGAGTCCACTTATCAACATCTGTCTGGGAGATTAATTTCCAAATATAGGAAAGCTCACCTTTTTCATTCAAAGGTGGAGTGGGTAAGATAGGTACAAAATTACAATTTTATTTATATTAATATTTGCTATTATCACATGCTGGCATTATCTGCATTTTTGTATAGAATAAGATTGCAAATTTAGAAAGAACGCGGGAAAGTAATTTGTTCACAACATGCACATAACCTGTAAATCAAACCTCTTATTAAGTCGCTATATTTAAATTTGATAAGCCTTTACAGTAATACAATATGATCCTTTACAATCTCATACCTGCGGATGGTCTGTCTGCCGAGGCGCTTGTCCTTGGGACGGACAAACTTGTCGCCAGTCCTGTCCTCATACAGATCCTTGAAGGTGGACATCTGAATGATGAACAAAAGCAAAAGGAGATAAATAAAAAGCCCTCCACATATTGATCATCTGATTTGATTAATCTGGGTTTATGTTAATCTAGTGCTCATGAATATGCAAATTTTGTTAAATGAACAAGAAAAGACCTGCATATATAATGACTGTCTCCACCCAAAACAGGATTTTTACATGTACCTCCTTCCATCCCTGTGAAATTGGAGATTGTTTAAACCCCCTTGCATGTATTTAAGCAAATTTCTATCATACTTAAGGCAAATTGTTTACCCGATAGGAGTTAAAAAAAAAAACTCTACGTGTTATATTTATTCTACTCTTCCTGGATTTCCCGAAAACAGGCGTCTTATTCTGGGGAATTCCGGCGCATACCAGGTCCACTTACAAAGCTTAAAAGTAAACAACTCTCACCCCGAGATAAAGCGTTTACGATTCGCATAAAGATATATAGGGCCCTATGGTCTTTTGGTTACATTGTATAAGTTATACCCACCCCTGTTAAGGAGGCACCAGGTAGGGGTGGTTACAAGGAAGGATTGGGGCAGCATACCTTCTCCTTGTTGGAAACCCTCAGGTCAACCAAGCGGTCCCTGATCTGGTCTGGGATGTCGCTAAGGATGTCTCCTAGACCCTCCACGTTGAGTACATCTTCCAGGATGCTGTAGTCGAAAGTCTTGGCGTCGAATCCCTCGGGCAGGGACAATTTGCCTTCCAGGAGAGGTACAAGGAGACGGTTCTGCATGAACTTCTTCACAGTTCTGCAGGGTGAAAAAGGAATCATGGCGCTAGATCATCCAAACGAGGTGGTGTATGCATACATTTTATATATGTGTGTGCAGTGTGCACGCAGCTTGGACACGATGGGATTAAACCCCATTTCGTTACATGCTCAATCTGCTAAAATGTGGTGATGCAAAAAAACAAAAAATGTGCATGAAAAATGGCCATTAAAAAGAATAGTCATTACAAAAACCAAAGATTCCGATAATTAAGAGAAGGAAAACTCACACTCAATGGAGAAAGTCTCATTACGGTAACAAAATTGGTTGTTGAGAAATTGAGTTTTTAAATTAGTTGAGATTTTTAAATTTTTTATTAAGAATCTGGCAAAATTTTTAACATCACAGACGCACACTGTATCTGGAAACTGCTTCTATCAATAATCGTTGCATTATACATTTTTTTCCAAAATATTACATTACACACAACTTTGTCATACTATTTCAAATTGATATGACAAACAGCATGAACATGATTTTGAACTAAAATTCAAATATGGAATTCCATAAACAGTCATCACTCATTGGTTGTTTTTGAAAATTCAATCTGTTATTCTATGGACATTAACCGGCTTATGCATATCAGTTACCGGCTTATAATTTGTCGCCGAATTAAATCCCGTAAACCATGCTTCTGAGTTGAAATTATGAGTGCCATGACTGTGCTTATGAGTGCCATGACTGTGCTATTGAGTGCCATGACTGTGCTAATGAGTGCCACGACTGTGCTAATGAGTGCCATGACTGTGCTAATGAGTGCTACGACTGTGCTAATGAGTGCCATGACTGTGCTATTGAGTGCCATGACTGTGCAAATGAGAGCCACGACTGTGCTAATGAGTGCCATGACTGTGCTAATGAGTGCTACGACTGTGCTAATGAGGGCCATGTCTGTGCTAATGAGTGCGACGACTGTGCTAATGAGTGCGACGACTGTGTTAATGATTGCCACAACTATGCTAATGAGTGCCACGACTGTGTTAATGAGTGCGACGACTGTGCTAATGAGTGCCATGACTGTGTTAATGAGTGCGACGACTGTGCTAATGAGTGCCATGACTGTGCTACTGAGTGCCATGACTGTGCTAATGAGTGCCATGACTGTGCTAATGAGTGCCATGACTGTGCTAATACTCAATAATATTTCACTGATACTTCATTTATCGTGCACGGAAAACTGGGGGGGGGGGGGCAATAAATGTGTATTATTCCTCTCCTAGGTTGTTTGAATAGGGACAAGGTGGGTTTCTGGGGGCTTACCCTGGGGTCTTGCGGTTGTAGTTGTAGAACGTCCAGGTGTGGGGGGAGTTCCAGACGAACCAGTCAAATCCGGTGAAGTTGTAAAAGTTCAGGCCAGGGATTCCCCAGTTGACCTCGTGTCCAAGGACCACATCCAAGTCGTGCCTGTAGGTGTTGGGGTTGGCACCTGAAAAGGAATGAATGTATATAAAAAAAATAACTAACCTCAGAGTCAGATGGCTTAGTCAGGTAATGAATATTAAGATTAACTTTGAAATTTGTTGACCTCTGATGGTCTCCGAGTACACCTTGTCATGTTACCCTATTAACAAACATTTTAAAAGTCTACCCCCCCCCCCCACCGTGTGCATAAAAATAATCGGGTTCCCATTATAGGGCACCCACAAACCAAGTATGAACATAATCCAAGAAAGCACCGTGGAATTATTGTGATAAAAGTATCAGACACACACATCAATACAGATGCTATACGATTCCATCTGAATTTGGCTTATAAAAACAATTCTTATTTCTTATAAATACTTTCATACTTTCTCTGTTATTTTTTACGCTAATGAATACTTCGCCACGGCATTTTTTACTGCCAATTGCTCTTTGAAACCGCTGGCTACCTCGATAATTATGAAAAATATAATTATTAAACAACCAAAGCCACCAACCTGGGATACAGGCACTCTTGAAGAAACGGTTGACCGACTCAAAGACGGATCCAATGCGCGGGATGATGTTGGAAGACAACAGACGTCCGATAGGAAGATGGAAGCTTTCCACCTAAAAAAAAGGTTAAAAATATTGTTACTATCAACATGCCTTTGTTTACTCCTGTTTATTCATATTTAATATATTATTATAATTTATGTCACTCCTATTCAAGAAATGGCAATTTCAGCCTAAAATAACCCACAGAATAGCACTCATATTGCACATTTTTATTGCACACTCACAAGCCAACAAAAACTGCAGGTCCATTCAACTCCACGAACAAAAAAGGCAATGATTTTTAATCCCAATAAAACAAAATATATACAAACGCAATATAAAATGCATGTGCAATTCTTTTGCAATATTCATAGCATAGACAGGTAGTCCAATAACAAGGGGTGTTTAAACAAAATGAAATTTTAAAAAATTCTTAAATTCCGGTGAATCAATACTTGAAATTTACCTTGTCAATACCAGCAGAACAAACGGTTAGGTTACGGAGGTTGACAAAGCGCCTGTCCTGTCCATAGTTCTTCCACAGCTTGCTCTTCTTCATGACGGCAACGGAGTGGGTGCCAAAGATCTTGTGGACGTAGTCGTCGACGGTGTCGCGGACGACCTGGTCCTGCATGATGATTGGCTGCAGCTCAAGGTCGTGACCCCCGATGAAGATGTCCTTCACGTTGCCGGAGTAGAGATCGGCGGTTCCGTTCAGGACGTTGCGCATGCAGTCTAGGTTGGTCTTAGCCAGAACGCAGCCCCAGGCAACTTGTTTAAGCTGTTGGAAGAAATTATACGCTGTTAATTTCTTTCTTTAATGAAAACCTTTAATAATAAAAAAATCTTTCATTTAATCTAAATTCTCAAAGTGCTAAATTTACAAATTGGTGAATTCCCAGATTTGTGAATTCACAAATTGGTGAATTCCCAGATTTGTGAATTCACAAATTGGGGAATTCACAGATTTGTGAATTCCAAATTTGGTAAATTCGTGAATTTCTGAATTCACAAATTAACGAAGTACCAAATTTAATTTACTAAATTCTGAAATTTAAATAATTTAAATAAAAAATAGAGAAATAGGTGAATTTTCCAAATTCCCAAATTAGTGAAGTCACAGTGAATTCCCAATTTTACAAAATTTGTGAAACCTGAACATTCTCTTGAATTTTTATAGACACTGATAATTAAACGTGTTTCCGTTCTTTCAGTAATGATACGGGCACCGTACATTTATTGTGGGTCGGGGGGAGGGGTGAGTGAGGGTGACTCACTTTGGAATGGCTCTCAAAGACGCTCTTCATTTGCAGGCACTTCTGGTGCTCCTCAGGCTTGACGACGCAGAACCGGGCAGTGGGCTTGGAGATCAGGTTCTCGCAGGTTTTGTAGGTCCTGAAGTAGTTCTTGGCCTCGATCTTCTGTTCCACAATGGTCTCGTTGATGAACGTGAAGCCGTTGTTCTCCTCCATCACGATCAGGTTGCTGCTGTTGAATTTCAGGCACCGGTACTCGGAGCTGTCGAAGATGTTGAGGGCTCCTTGCTTGCCGGTGTTCAACTGAAAGAGATCAAAAGCATCTATTTTGTAAAAAATTAACATCCAGGATTGCATTCAAACTTTTAATTTGCCCTGGAAGCTACGGGCTACTTGCATATATGATGGTAATTATACATCAATTAATCCACATACCAAACAATCGAATCACAGCGCAAGCATGCAAAGATCACCATAAACTTAAACTAAGCATTCAATAGATTCATTCGTTTATGTGTTAGTATAAATAGCCTAGTTTTTTCTTCCAACACAACACGTTTCACAGCTACCCATTCAGTTGTTTGGTAAGAAGTTTGAAAGCCTTAGAAATATATTCGGTTAGTTACTGACGAGGAAATTGCCATTGATATTGATAAAAA
This sequence comes from Paracaudina chilensis, assembly GCA_027580055.1. Classification (NCBI taxonomy): domain Eukaryota; kingdom Metazoa; phylum Echinodermata; class Holothuroidea; order Molpadida; family Caudinidae; genus Paracaudina; species Paracaudina chilensis. The sequence continues at coordinate 5,127 of JAODFY010008870.1, read as the reverse complement.
AAAACTATAATATCCTACATGGTAAGTTAGGTTAGGTGAGCGAGACTACTAGATTTTTTTGTAGATTTGTTGACTCAAGAAGTAATATCCTACATGATAAGTTAGGTTTAGGTTAGCGAGACTATTAGGTTTGTTGTAGATTTGTTGTCTCAAGAAGTAATATCCTGCATTATTTAATCTTGAGGATTGGGTGGGATAGTTTAACCTTTTTTGGGGCTGTGATTAAAACAATTGTAGGTTTTTATTCAACAATGACAAAGAAGGATTATAAGGTGCGATGCCAAAGTTAGTAGTCGTGCGATTCCTGCTAGAATGCCGTGGCCACACCGACATGGATGTGACAAAGTCTACCTGGTTACTGAAAACAAGAGAACCCGAACTATATAATCCCCTGAATCCATCCGTTCAGCTTTGTTGTAATGGGTAAGCCATGCGTCGGCTTAGTTAATGTTTGCAGTCTTAAGGTGACAAATATGTTTTTTTTTTATCATGCTTAGTCATTATTATAATATGTATGGAGGGGGTGAGTTATGGGGAAGGGGTGAGGTGTGGGGAAGGGAGAGAGGCGTGGGGGAAAGGGTTGAGGTGTGGGAATCATATTTTGTTTTACCTTGACAGTGTTGGTGATGATGGTTCTCAGGTCAGTTACATAGGTGTCGTTGCGGTGGGGGTTGAGGAACATGATTGGACGTGGGGTGTAACCGACTTGACATGTCTTCTCGACCCATGATGATAGCGGATGGGCACCATCCTCACACACCAATCTGAATCCGCTGTCTGTTCAAAACAAGATTGTTATCCGCTATAATTACATAATCATCTCACAAGGTGATAACACTTGATTATCAATGATAGAGTGGACCAAAATTATTTCACAATTCTAGCAAGGCTGTGTTTTGCCATCTTATTTGCTGGCCAATCACGAAAAACAGTCGGTTTTTTTAATGTTATAAAGATTGTGTTCATGGCGACAAGTTAGCAAGAATTTGATACATGAAACACAAATATATGTTCAGAATTTGACACAATTTATCGCCAATGAGTTCCGTATTGATGCGCGAGGGAATTTGAAACCATGTTACACGGACGTTCGGAGGGTCTATCTGTTAGCAGAGTAAACGGCACAGTCCTATCATCATCTAATACAGACGAACATTTTGTTTTACCGTCAGATGCCCGGTCAAATGACAAGAGAAAAAAAAAGATGCTTACTGTATGTCGGGTGGAGCATCATCTCCTTAACGACCTTGTGATCCACAAAAGCGACTCCGTTCTGAGCATAGGCGCACCTGATTGAGCCATGAGCACCTGTGTATTCATCGACTTCACCGGGGCAGCCACTCAGAAATTTCGCTGGGAGGGTCTCGTTCTTGTTGACGGTGGTTTTGTTCAGAGCACCTGTTTTTAGAGGATATACGATCAAATATTATGGATTAACCTGTTCAAAGCTAAAAGGCTAAACAGTGAAACCTTGAATGACTTAGCAAAGAGTAAAAAGGTAAATGATATAGAGTAAAACATTAAGGGATATACAGTAGGACGTTAAAGGATATACAATAGGACGTTAAAGGATATAGAGTAGGACGTTAAAGGATATAGAGTAGGACGTTCCAGTATATAGAGTAGGACGTTAAAGTATATAGAGTAGAACTATCTTTTTTAACAATTTTTAATAAAATCTCGTGTTGTGGAAGGGGGGAGGCAAGATGAGTTCAGCCGAAATGCCACTTCATCTATGGACTCACCTGGGACGCACATGTCACCGAAGAAGTCGGAGGCGCTCTCCATGACGTTGCCGGTGGCGGGAAGGATTCCCTTCTGGATGAGGGTGCAGACGGGGCTGATGAAGGAGGCGGTATCTTGGATGCCTGCCGCGCAAACCTTAGCGTGCTGTAGCTGAGCGAGGGTCTCGATCTGGGAATCCACCTTGGAAACGGCCAGGGTGATGTTCTGGCTGACCTTCTCGATTAAAGCGAGCTGTGGAATATTAAAAAAGCTCATGACACGGAACATGCAAAAGTAAAATATATATATAGTTAAAATTATTTAATGAATGATTAATTTGTTGATATGTTAATTATCAACCATGAAACAGCTTATTTTCCATCTTTAAACTGCCAATTAGATATTTAAAAAAAAAAGTTTATTTAATTTCATACTAACCGTATCTCCCTTTATGTATTCCTGGGCAATGGCAGTAACGTTGAACTTGGTCTTGGCATGGTAGATGTCCAAATCCCGCGCCATCAGGATATCTGTCCATCCGCGTTCGGCCCTGACGTATATAAGAAAGGTATGAGAATGGAGAATATGAAGAGAAGCCTATTTCAGTTAGTAGCCAGGATTACCTCAATATGAAACGTGCTAACACATAATTACATGCAATGATAGTCAAATTGAATTGATTATTAACCAGTAGTACACATATACAACAGTATATATATAACCAAGAGTTCCTGCATTGTCCAGTTGTCAAAACTTGCCCCAAATAAAAAGGACAGTATAATTAATCTAATAGTTTATCAATGTAAGAGTCTTTCTGTTGAACACAAATGACTTGTTTCCAGGGCAAAAGTATAATTATGAAGAAAATATGCTAGGGTTTTGTTTTTCACGCGGGTTTATTAAGGATGTTATTGAAGTATGTGGTCGTAGGTTCAGCTGTACATAAACAACGGGAATCGGGGCTAAATTATATTTATGACGTAAATTTGTTAGAACAATTTGTCGTCATGCTTCAGTGAGTTACTGCTGAGTTGTACACATATAGCTCACAGGTTACCACAAGGATTTGAGGAGCTTTTCAGAGACAAGAGCGCCCTTGTTTTTCCCAGTGCTTACCAGAACATGCACTGTTGGGATGAGGTGGCGAGATGGCAGAAGAACTCCTTGCGCGGCTCCACGTTGTACGTCATCTCTTGGGCAATACGCTGGCACTTCCTGAGCTCGCATGGTGAAGTCACGCACATGCGGACCACGTTGGTACGGTTCTTCATGGCGATGAATCGCAGCAGGGGTGGTGGGAACTTGTCCAGCTTAGTGGCCAGGTCCTTGCGTTCCGCCAAGATGGTGGTCAGCAGCTCAGTGATCTCCTCCCGGGTCTTCCCTTCTGCAATGAGAAGAGAATTAAAAAGTTCACCATAAGAATGAAAACCTGGACTGTTGGGAGCAGCTTACTCAGCCACCTATCATACATTTTCTGAAGGATATAACCCTAAAATATGGATATATCCCTAAAGAATATATGAATGAAAATCATGGAAATGCATTTTCTGGTGATAAAAAAAAACATAACCTTTGGATAATTGGATGGCTTACTGCATCTTTTCATGCACATTCATGCATTTTCATGCATATTCATTTAATGGTATAAACAACTAGCACAACAACTATAGGCAAGAAATCTGCTATTCTGTTATGTGTGGGGCTTTGACGAACCACAAATTCCATGAGGTCAGCTACATGGCTGATATTGTATGTATCTTCTACTGCGCAGCTCATAGCTGACATGTCTGTTTTTTTTTTTTTTTTTTTTTTTTGTCTGGTATGGTATAAAGTATTTCAATTGAATATTTGTTGTGACGGATTGATTAAATCTAAAGTGATGTTGGTTGATCAGAGTATGTTGATTGCCTATCACATTAATCATACAGACCTACACCTGGTTATATCATGAACTTCTACTTCGACACTGGCGACAAAACATGGGACATAAGTGTTGCTTCATTGTAGTGTAGAAAACATTGGTGATATTAAAGATCAAGTAAATATTAGGGGCATCAATAAATCTTCTCTCTCTCTCTCTGACATGACTTACCGGTTTCAACTTCTGGTACAACTGGAGTCACACATTTCATGTCACAGTTGGTGGTCTGGCAACATTTCATCCCTCCCCCGCAATGCGCATCTTCCTGACAGTCGGAGATGCAGAAATTTTCGTCGGGGACGGTATATTGCGCGGGACATATACCCACGGCATCTGAGAAGGAATGATTAAGATACTTCTTGCAGGCGGAGGTTTTAACCACTATTCATGCTTCATTGATCAATACACTCACTGGCGGATCAAGGGTGGCTGATTAGGGGGGGGGGGTTTGGTTTATTGACCTGTGTCCTGGAAGAGGGGTCTGAGGAAAGAGGGTCTAAGGAGAATTATTTTGGTTTAATTAAGGGTGCTTAGATGCAAAAAGGTGCTATATCTTATTAATTGTCCATTTGTTGAAACAAAAGGTGAGATATAGAATTTCATATTTTTTTACGCATCTTGAATATTGAAGGCACCACTTTCTCGCCATACGGAAAACTGTATTAAAAAAGGGAAATCAGAATTTGATCACCGAAATTACCATCTTGGGTAAATGATACGGAAAAACGTATCGGTAGTGAAAAATCCACCGCATTCAAGCTAAAGAATTGTAGTTTTACCAAAAACAATTATAGAATATGGAAAACACAATTTTTCCATCATATGCTCTGTACAACAACTGGGGTAGATGGCAAACAAAAAATCTTGACTTTGTAATATAAATTGCAAGCGTAAAATAATTAAAAGTACTTCTGGGGGCGGGGCGAAATATGACCCAATACTTTAAACAAATACTGTTGTGACCGCCACCCATGTTTAGGGCCCAGGGGTGGGAGGAGTAGTTAAAGAGCTGTATTTTGGTGTGCTCAACTGAAGCCAATTTTGACACAACGAGTTTTTTCTTTATAACATCAGCTCAAACATCTTAGTGGCTCTCTTGAGTTGGTCAAATTGGATGAAATTCTGTATGCCAACATGCAGGCGCAGCGGAACGAAAGAAATATATCGGGGGGGGGGGGGGGGGGGGGGGGAAGGGGATTACAATTACCCATTCTTGCAACTGTCAATGGGATTGAGGTAACAAACGATGGTCATATTCATCGGTATGCATGTTACTGGTGGGGGAGGAATGGTAGGGGGCTTACAATAACCCATTCTTGCATCTGTCAATGGGTTTGAGGTAACAAACGATGGTCATTTCATCGGTATGCATGCTACTTTTGGGGGAGGGAGGCTGGGAAGGGGGTTATAATTACCTATTCGGGTATCTGTCAATGGGTTTGAGGTAACACATGGCGGTCATATCATCGGTATGCATGTTA
>JAODFY010008869.1:0-20022 GCA_027580055.1 Paracaudina chilensis | reverse complement strand
CATGTCTGTAGTAGCGTATCTGGCGGGGGGTCAGAATGCCCCCCTGGCGAGGTCGACCGGGAAATATCGGAGGAGCGACACACACGCACATACACACGCAAACCTGTACGCCATACATGTCTGAGGACCTTATCATATGACCTGTATATAGGAGATGACTAGTATAAATTCCTCTCTCACTCTTTGTCCTGGTGGTGCCCCAACCAACCCTATCTATAGAACTTTGAAACAGAGGCTGTTTCAGTTTTAACACAATCCATCCATGATATACATGTGAGGACTCTGTGTTTGCACTGAAGTGGGCTAGTAGTCATCCGAGGACATTCTTTAATTTGAATGACTTTTAAAATTAAACACACTACTCCTTTCCTCAATGCTGCTATGCCGGCAATAAGTTCTTGGTACCCGGGTATCTAGTGTTGCATAGGTCCAAGTGTGAATGATGTGATAACACATGGAATTAATTGCAGTGTTTTAACAGTATCTGATGCCTCATAAAACATCTTTTATATGGATATATATAATCAATTGCTGTAGTTAATCACTATCTGTCTGAGGACCCTTTTAATATATAATCCATGTGAAGACATGAAATACATTAAATTACCACACTATATCGCTTTGAGAACCCCATACCTATCACAATAATTTTATATGGTTTTAACTGGCACAATTGCTACTCCCAAAGGACATGACTTTTAAAACTAAACACATTACTCCTTTCCTCAATGCTGACATGCCGGCAATAAGTTCTTGGCATGACTCGGTCATGATTCCAACTCCCAACCACCAGACAGCTGAGGCCACTAGGTCAAGCAGTTGGACCCATATAACAATTTCTCTGCATGTGAGAACATACAAAATGTATTCTGATGTCTATCTATATCTGTCTGAGGACCCACGTAACACCTGATCTGCATATGAGAATATATACAATGAATCGTGGTAGTTTATTATTGTCTGTCTGAGGACCAATATAACATCTGTGTTGCATGTAAGGTATAATACAATGAATTGTAGCAATTTATCCCTATCTGCCTGAGGACCTGTATGTGAGAACATACAGGTAAAAAAACAGAGGACCAATAGAATATCAGCTATATATATGCGAGGCCCGATATAACACCTGATCTGCATATTAGAATATATAAGTATACAAAGAATTGTGGTAGTTAATGATCACCATGTCTGTGGACCCATATAACATGTTCTGCATGTGTGAACAATTTGTCCCTATCTGCTTGAGGGCCCGTCTAACATTAAGTGTGAGAGTATATACAGCAGTTAAACACAGCCTGCCTGAGGACCAATACATCTGCTATACATGTGAGGACACAATTTAAGTAGTTTAACACTATCTGCATGGGCAGGTAAATGGGGCAGCTCTATATGAAATACAGTAATGTCTTTGGACCCATCTAAACTGTTATGTGTTGGAGCCTTGAAGGGCATTTATAATCTCAAATATAGTGTTAATTGCATCATCTTACATCTGATATGTGCACTAATATGTATTAAATTACTTGCAGTGGTTTAACACAGCCTGTTGGAGGACCCATTCAATTTATGATATACATGTGAGGACATACAATTTATTTCAGTAGTTGATGACAAATCTAACAACCATCTGTATTATGACAAATCTGACACTGTATGATGACAAATCTAACAACCATCTGTTATAGATGTGAGGGTAAATACAGTCACCATTTCTTTTCACAGTATGTGGGACAGCTGTTATATAAACGAGGACAATGTTGCATGTTTGACACCACCGACATTTTGTCTGAGATACATGCAATCAATTTTAGTTGATTAGTTTATCCTGATTGTTTGCAGGACAACAAACTAATTGCAGTAGTTTTTTATATTATCTGCCTGAGGACGAATCGAATGATGTAAGAGGGTATATTCAATCAATTGTAGTTCACACACCTATCTGAGGAGCCAGTCTGCTATACATGTGAGGACATACTACCCCTTGCCTGTACCCAGGTTGTGTGTCAACATATGTGACATGATGTTAACAAACAGTGGGTGGGATACAATTATTTGTTGTCTAAGTGTATTTGTTAATATTTAAAAATACATAACAAAAGTCATGAAAATTAAAATGTTATTAAATTTTATTAAAAGTTGCTTCAACAAAGAACACTAAACAATTGAACACTAAAAGAGAACGATTGAATGTAATCGTTTGTGTAATCTAAAAACAAAATTAATTCTTTTGGATCAATTAATAAAAGTAGATATCCAACAAAGACCACTTAACAATTGAACACTACAAGATGATATATTCAGTAAAGTGAACTTAAAAATTGCTCCAGAGTTCCATGGAAAGCTTTTGAAGAATATTCAAGGTGTATTATATAAATATATATAGATGCATCTTTTGTGCAATACGTCTAATATGGCACTTGATGAATGAACACTGAAAGAGGATGATTTAATGTTAACGTTTGTGTAATCTAAAAACAAAATTAATTCTTTTGGATCAATTAATAAAATACGGTTACTTGTATTTGTCATGTACTTTTTCAATACATAACAAATCATAAAAAATAATAAGTAGATATCCAACAAAGACCACTTGACATGAGAATGATATAATCAGGAAAATGAACTTAAAAATGGCTCCCGAGTTCCATGGAAAGACTTTTAAAAATATTCAAGGTATATTATATAGATGCATCTTTTGTTCAATAAATATGGCATTAAATGGCACGTTTCTATATGATGTTACTCTATACATGTTGAGAAAATACTTCTTAATATACTTTCTCCATATTAAACCATGTAATTCTACATATATGTGATGTTTAAAAACTCCCTGAATCTTTACTTGATGGGCGCCCATCTTATCGATGGGATAGTTTCTTATGGCATTTTTAAAACTCTTGCTAGCTATATAGAAATGAAAAGTAATAAAAAGCATACAGAAAGATTATCTTTTCCAACCTGCATGTAACATGTAAAGCAAGATGGATTGAATAACTGGATCTAGTGCAAAAATGCACATAAAAAATCCAAAATGTTTGTCACAATCCATAAAAGGACAAAAAAAGTTCAACTTTGCATAAACTGCCATAAACAATCATTAAATGAGAAATAAACCGACCAGGTAAGCGTAGACTATATGAAAGTGGACAAAATTATAAACAAGACACTCAGGATACAACCATCTTGTTCCAGTGTTTTAAAGGTACACTTTCAGCAATACAGAGGCTGCCATTTGTTTTAGATAAATGCAAGCAAGTTTATTATGACATCAAAGAGCCATTATCCTTTTATATTTCATTATTTTATTCTTCAAATTTACACTGGTAATAAACAATATTCAATTCAATATTCAATAATATTATATGATCTTCCCACAGAAAAAAAAATATGGACTCGCTCTCTCGCTTATAAAGAAATATAAAAGGTTATTGACTCCTAGTGGCTCTGTGATGTCATAATATGCTTACATAAAGTGCATCTTGAGAATGGAACAAGATATGCAGATGCTGATTTTTGTAATGCTCAAGTTACCTGTTGGGTTTAATTTCCTTACATTAGACAAACCATGTTGATTATAATTATCATTTAGAACAAATTTATAAACCCCATAATTTAGTATAAATGAACTGGAAATGCAACAATCCTTTAAAAGATTTTTTCATAATCATAGTAAGAAGTTATGCAACCAAAAATGTTGAAGTTCTATTCTTTCAGAAAAAAATTAGTGTGTCCATAGTCCATGCAGTTGCCTTTTCACAGCCTACATGGAATTGGAATTGCCCAAAACTTGTTTTGACTGCCTTTTGTTTGACTGAATGACATTGTAGATGTGGTATTTGATGCTTTTCCAGTCACGACTTTGCAAACATGGGAACTTTTGCTGGCAATTCAGAACTTCATGTTTTCTTGGTATCTTTAGCAGCCTCAAATGCTTACTAAAGAATGTGTTTGCTCCATTTAGTTCTGCCTCTGTCCACGATCTTTTCCCTCCAGACTTGGCAGTTGCCCTTTTCACTACAAAAATTAAACCAAATAACTTTAATAAACATGAAGATAGCACATAAAATTTCTAGTGCTCTGTTAAAAAAATGATGTCAATATAACACATTTTGTAATTTGATATAAGGAAGTTTGGCACACTTTGTTAAACAACTTTCAATTTAGAATATGAAGGAAATTGGTCATACTGGTCAGCTTTTTTAAAATGCTTCTTTAACCAATCACAAATTATTGTATTTGTAAAGTATGGAGAATTCATTTTTGCAACAATAGTCTATAGCTGTACAGATATTAAAAGAGCATGGCTGGATTTAAAGGTGAAAATCGGGTCACCAGGATCTTTTTTCAAGATATTCTGATATGATATTGTAATGTGATGTGGATTTATCTTGAAAATATAACAGAATCTCACTCTCAAGCAAATGACACATTCCTGTCATCTCTGACATCCATCACAATTGAGCCTGAATTTACAGAAAATGAAGAAACTTTCCAACAAAAATTTACCTTTCTTTTTTTTAACTTGATGGCTGGATTCACTTTCTCCATCTTCTTCATTTTCTTTATCTTCATCTTCATCCTCATCACAAGATCCAATATCTGAAAGATTAGTTGTTCTACAGGTTAGACAAAAATGACACAATTTCAGCCTTTTATGCAGTTTTTATTGGTAGAAGCACAGGATGTTGTATAGAGTGAGAATATCTGGGATAGTCTTGAGTGGTTGTTGGAGTATTGATTCTGATTTGTTAACTGCAGTAGGGGTTTAGGAAATGTCTGGGATAGGGACTGGCATTTTGTGTTATGAGGGTCTAGAGGAGAGTAATGAAGGAAGAAGCATGTGGTAATGCCTACAAGGGAACTGTCTAGGACAACTATACAATTGTGGAACTTGCCCAAATGAAAAATTGTGGCAAGGTACTGATTGGCTGGGTTGGGTAGTGAATTGACTGAGGTGGGATTTGGCTGGTGTAACAAATGGACAAACAGATTGTGGACATTTCATTAAATAACTTACCATCTATGTCCACTTCAATTTCGTCGAGGCTTTTCCCTACAAAGTCGCCAATGTTTCCACCTTCAGCCAGCAAGAGAATTTTGGACACCTTGGCAGTCTGAAGGGTACTTTCAGGGAGCCGATAATACTCCCTGTGAATACTAATATCGTGACCCATAAAGCCTGCCAAAACATCAAGCTCGTTCCCTTTCAGACTCAAAACCTGTGACATTGTTGCTACTTGCTTCCTTAGCTGTGTAGATGTCAAATGGTCTGGGTTTTCAGCACCTGAGTTGAGGGCAAACTTTCGGAGGCAATCTGCACCACGATATCCAGTTTGAGCAGCCGGGCGTGCAAATAAGAATGAGTTAGAACTTAACACTCCTACTTTGCTTCTAGTTTGCATTAACACTTCTAATGTTTGTATGTTCTTTCCTGTCAGAAGAACTGGCACCTTGCGTCCTCTTTTCCCCCGGATTTCAACTCTTGTAAGCTTTTGGCAAAGTTGCTGCTCCCACTTGGTAAGGCTTTTCAGTACATCATCATTGTGTGCGATACTCTTCTTTTGGTAATCCTCAATCTCCATTCTCTCTATCTCACCACTCCTTCTACGATTAAACATAATCACTTGGGCTAGGGCTACCTGGGCAAGTTCTGCCCAATCTTGGGTTTGGGGATCATCCTTCAACTTCTGCTCCAGCTCTTTTGCTTTGGTAGTCAGGTGATCCTGCACTTTCATTACATCTGCAGAGAGTGGCATCATATTTGGTTTGATCCACTTACGCTTGCTCAATGTTGTGATAGCCCTCGTTGAAACTTTGGATGACCAATCAATGGAGCAAAGATCATCAAACTGCTCACCTCTCTTCATCAGATTACTATCTTCTGTCTTTATTCCCTCTGCTTTTATTATCATAGCACACTTTCGAAGAGAGTGTCCCAGCTTCAGTGCCAGTGATGGTATTTTGTATGTATTTGATGTTACATCAAATCCTGCAGTAATCTTAACAGCAGATATCACTGTATCAAAGTGAATGGGATTGATGCACTCCTTAATGGAACATAGGTCTGGGTTAATGTCTCTAACTGCCTGCAGCAATCGGCCAACCTCTCTCATTTTCTGGCTGACATACTGAAACAAATGGGTTTCGTTGTCAACACTCCCCATTAACCGTTCCCCAAAATGGAGGATGGTTTGATCATTCCTGACCAATAGAGATACTTCATCTCTGTTCATTTTTGAGAGAACCTTTTCTTTGAAAGCCCTACTGACAACTTCTGGGAAGGGCAATAGCATAGAACATTCAGCTTGCAGGTGCTTACCCTGTGGCTTTTTTACTTCTGTCAAGGGGCATTGCTTCAGATGTTTCCACATGTCTGACCCTACATAATATCCCAAGCACTGCTTGCAAGGTAAATAACAACTTGCCGGGATAGAGTATGTAGGTCTCTTTACCGGTATGATATATCCACTGCCTTGTTGAAGCACATGCACATTGTGTGCATGATTACCTTTATTTCGCAGTAGCTCCCACTTGATCGACCTTTCCTTTGAGTTTTTCTCCATGCTTAGCACCTCAGCCACATCCATCTCACTGGAGTGTGCAGCCTCCATGTGTCTTGGCAGCTTGGCAAAGGATTTCTCGCAGTATACGCAAAACTGATGCTTGTCCCATACTCTTCCTCCAGTATTATTGGCTGTCAGAATGTGCACACCTCCTTCAGGCGAGTTTTCAATTTGCCTGCTCCTTTTCATAGGAATATGCTCAAAAACTTCAGAGTCACAATCACTTTCTGATACGTAAGATTCAGCATCACTTTCCTCACTGTATGACAGGTCCTCCACGTCTGAAATCTAATTGGAGATAAATGTTCAAATAATTTAAATGTCTAGAGTAACTTCCTTTAGTAAAACATCATACCTAAACATCTGGTTTGTCTATCGGTTATTGTATGCACAATGTTTTTTTTTTTAATTTGACAGATATGAATAAAAAATGTGCATAAAGACTGGCTCCAAACTAAATACAACATCAAGCTACTACTGTTTAACCTTATCACTCAAATCAATCTTCAAAACCTAGATGTCAACTTCTTTGCTAGAAATCTGCTGCGACTACTTGTTCACAAATTATTCTCAACTGGAAAATATTTGATTCAAAATCTTACACTGACTCAAAACAGAATGGCTCACCTTTAAGTCTTTGCCTGTTGTTTCCATATCCTCATCTGTCGTCACTGCTGTTGCTTCAACATCAGATTCCTGTAAGAAAATACAAAATCAGACAAACCAATGAATGAAATGATACAAACCAATGTAAATATGAACAAAGAATACCAAAATAAATCTTGTTTTTCTATCTGTCTGAGGTCATATAGGCTAATGTGTATTAAATTCCTCACAAACAATGTAAAATAATTTCATAAATGATGATATTGCTTAAATGCAAATAAAAACTAGAAACTGACCCATTTTACAAATCCACACTAGAAAAACATTGTGCAATGCACATTCTTCTATTTGTGAATTGTCCATAGTTAATATCTCTCTGAGGACTTCCATTAGTCTAACTACCTTATTAGTTGTGCAATGTTTTTTGAAACTTTGACAGATAATTTAACAAGTATGGAGTCATATAATTGATTCTTATCTGTCAAAGTTTCAAAAAACGACTCCATACTTGTTAAATTGGTTTGTCTATCTGTCTCAGGTCGTATATATGCTATATACATAAAGCTACTACTGTTTAAGCTTATCCCTGTACTTAATCAATCGCTCTTCAAACCTAGGAGTTAAATTCTTTTCATCACTTACATTGAAGGTAAACAACCCCCACCCAAGTATGCTAGAAATCTGCTAGACTGGTCAGCTCCTATGCTGTATGGGTAAATGAGCTGGTGGGGGTCTGCGACCAAACATTGGGAGCAAGTCTGTACAATTCAACAATTCAATATCATAGTTCATATGAATTGATGCGATGTTATCTTGAATATCATTCTGTCCAAGAAGCATGAATGCAGCTGCAAGAATGCTCGCTCTCCTGGAAGAGGAAACTGAGGTAGTTCTTGATGGCAAAGGCAGGCAGCTAGACAACTGAAGCATCTTTGGACAAGGGATGAAAAACTGCTACAAGTTATTACAATCTTTCCAAGTTAACTAACATGTTGACTATGAGAAAACTATGAGTTCTTAAATCTTGGCCAAAGTTTGTTCAAAACTTTGAATATAAGTCGAAGAGTTGCTGCGAGTTGCCCCATGGAAAACAAACGGATGTGTGAGAGCAGCTTAAGGTCTAAGATTTGTGTACCAAATAGCTGGCACCCCATGCCCATGGCACTTGATACTGACAGCTGAGATCATTATGCAGTCAAGTTTTTTAAATATTTTTTATGCAATGAAAAAACCCTTCATGGGTGACACACCTTTAAAATCTCAACAATAGAATGGATGAAATATATTTGAAGCTTACCCTTCTCCATGGTGCATCAGTCTTCCCATAGTCGTACCTGAGTTCTGCCCCAGGCATGATATCCTTGGTGGCAAAAACCAACAGACAAGGCTTTCCACCAAAAGATATTTGCTTGACCCTGCAGTTTGGGTTCTTCCAGTCATCATTGATCATCTTTGCCATGCAACAATTTGATGTGGCATCAATACTGTAAAGCAGAGAAAATGACTAACTGTAGTAAAACATTGATTGACTAGTAACATATCTGAACACATTTTCAAACATCAGCAAAAATCAATTGTAAACTTTTTGCAATCTTTTTTGGCAAAACCCAATGAAACCCTGTATTATAGTGTCACACTTAAAAAAAGTGAAGTGTTTTATTTCTTGGCTAGAGTGTGTTCAATGTTCATTTTAATTAATAAGCATCTGGCAACATTTGGGATTTTATTGGCTAGAAAACTTTGTAATTAAAATTTTTAATTTGACAATTGCTTCAATTTGCTTACAAGTAAATTATATTCTTATATATTATGTTTGAAGAAAGAAAAAACAATAATATAGAATAAATGTGTCTGATTCCAATTGCATCTGTGGAGTAACAAATGTTGCCAGATTTTTAATTAAATTGGAAATGTAAACTAACATAACTAAAAATGTTATTGCAATGGGACCTACAGTGTATTAACAATGACGGTAGTTTTTATCAGAAAGATATTGTGTTGTGGAAATTGGCCCTGAATAATTGTTTCCTGATCTGAAGGATTCACTTGGTGTTTATGATTCTTGTGAAATGTGTCTTGCTATCCATCACAAATTTGGACTCACCACAATTTTTTTTTCTCCCATTCTTAAAGTGAAAAATGGTCATCATTCTCTGTATCCTCTGTCTTTCTTAATGCTCCTCTGTACTCAAGAAGGTATTCTCCTTGGAGGAACCATTTCTCTGCAAACACGCCCTTACCTATGATCATAAAGATCATAAATAAAATGTTCATGTATAAAAGAGTACCCCTTATGGGCACCATGTTTCATCACATACATAGGATAAACAGATCTAGGTATAAAAATTGACACAGGGATGTCTTAATGCTCCTCTGTACTCAAGAAGGTATTCTCCTTGGAGGAACCATTTCTCTGCAAACACGCCCTTACCTTACAATACTTATACAGTTGCAGCATTAACAGGTACGTTTTAGAACCGTATGACCCAAAACAAATAAAAGATAATGATAGCCTCAATTGGCTGGCATAAGATTTGCACTCTTTAGGTAAAGTATCTATATACTGCACTGTCACTCTGTGATGGTTTAATCCTTCAGTTCATAGTTAGTATTGTAGAAGGGAAGTAGTGAGCTCATTTTGTTCAGTGACAAATTATGTGCGATAATGAAAAATATTATGTGCGATAATAAGGCAATTTTGAAAAAAATAATACATAATTTTAGCTAACAACATAGCAAAACAAATTTGATGAGGGTTTAATTATGTGCTTTTAATCAAATACAGACTTTGTTTTACCTTAGGCACTGCATTGTTGCCAAATTTATTACAAACAAAATGACTATATATGCTTATACAGTTACAATATGAAAATAACTTACCAATTTCTTTTGATACCTCTTTTATAACAAATCCTGGTTGGTCAGACCTTTTATGCACATACTCTTCTGCCAGGTCAAGTGGGTTTCTATTGCCTCTTCTGCGACTCATCTTGCTGTGTAAAATATAAGGTTTTAAACTACTGTAGGCATATGTGATCTAAATTTTATTTAAAACACTCTCTTATAATATATTAAAGGAGCCTGAAAGCCATGGAATCATAACGTTCTGCCTGGGCTACCACACCAGCTACATGGATAGAAGAAACTTGCTAACACATCAGCAAGTCCTCCACTAAATGATACAGTTGAGAGAAAACCAAGAAACCACAAACAAAGCTACTTAACCCTATTCTGGAACTTGCGCCTAATCTGGAAGCACTGCTCTGTAGCTAATAATAGGCTAGTCCATGATCAGGACCTGGTTATTATGGTATGTTACACAAACCTATTACAAGGTCCTTGAAACGTGTACACAACATTTCCCCTCAATAAGAGACCAACCAAAAATATAATATAATTTCATATAACTGATATACCTTTACATATATCACAAAACAATTAAAACCTCCGCATCTTTTACGTGGCTACTGATTATTTACAAACAATCGTCAAATGTTGACAATTTTGATAAAATGATGTTTATATCTTGTGTCGCCGTGACCAAACTAATTGTAAAAATGGCTACATACTTATAACAGTTAACGTTGCCCTGATTTTTCTCCTAATTTAGGATATGTGGCATTAAATATGTTTATCTCACATCGTGTGATGTACATCGTGTGATGAAGAATAAAGGGAGTGAATTTCGTGAGCAAATATGATCATTTGGGCATGTGAGAGATCGCAGTGCAATCTGCACCGCTTATCAAGAGAAAATTTTGTGTACACGTTTCAAGGACCTAGGATTATGAAGGTTTGTGTAATGTACCTTAATTACTAGGTCCTGATCATGGACTAATAATAGGCATACTGTAGGGCATAGTATTGGTCAAGGCTCTAATTTAACAAAAACAAATAATATGTAGGCTAGGCCTACCAGGGACAAGAGGTTTGGAAATAGTGTTGTCCTTCAGAAATGTTATACCATTACTATTGCCTCATCGTAATACTGAATAGGAGCCTAAAATCCTTCTGATAATGTCGACCTAGGCCTAATGTTTGTCCAATGTGTTTTATCAAGTTTTATATAGACCTAAAGGCTGTTTGTTTGTTGTGGCATCAACAGTGAGTGCTACATTTCAATTACCCGAATTAGCTTATAATTTAAAACTTTTTTGTAGGGGGGCAAATTCTACTAAGATGGACATGCATGCAAGTCCCATTGAAGGTATTTTAGCCATTTATTTTAGCCAATTGGTTCAGGTTCTTGAAGCCATGGCCACAGAACATCATGTTACAAAATTTGCAGTGGATTTGTTACACTATTTCAATAAGATTATAGATAGGCCCTAGGCCTAAATCATTTCGGCTTTATTTTTTAATTTATTTTTTAGTCAATCAGGTCAAATTCCTTGCAGTGTTTTGTACCTAGATTATCCCTTTTTCTACAAAAAACATTTGTGTCACAATCCAACATAATTCCACGTTTTATTGGTCCAAACTGAATTAGGCCCTAGGCCTAGGTTTAGTCTGTTAAAGTTAAATTTACAGTGTTAGCCTAGGCATAGGCCCCTAGATTATACTAGCCGAGGCCTAGGGGTCCTAGTGCCTAAACATTAAATGTTAGGCCTAGCATTTGCCTGATTTACATTTGGTTAGAATTTTGTCGATACATATTATTTTTTCAGTAGTAAAGTGTGAAATCGTGTCTAAACCAGGCTAAGAACCCTAGGCCTAGGCTATGTCCGAAGGCTTTAGGCCTATAATAAATGCTAACGTTGGAGCAGACTAGCCTATGCAGTGAAGCATTTATAAGCCTATGATTACAAGACATGTGAGGACTATTGTAACGTTACCTTGAGCTTTTCAGATCGATAAGATAAATTAACAGTTAAAGGTTTATTGTAAAATTTCGTCCAGTTTGGGCCAAAAAATAATTATACATATGTAGGTTGTATTTACAGGATCACTTACCGATCATTTTGATAAAAATGTGGTGGTCGTCGAAGCAATGTAGCTTTTTCATGCACGTTTAGTGTACCGTATATATACATCGTACAGGTTCTTGCATATGGCCAATGCAGATTTAGTGTACGGTGTGTGTGATCATCGACCAAGTGTGTGAAAAATCCAACGAAACTGTGTGCAGTGTCATACACTGATTTTTGCATCATCGCACGTTCGAGGACACGACAGAAAGTGCAGCAAAGTTCAAATGGTAATGCAATACACCAGCTAACGCTATTTTCTTCCGAGGACCTCAATTTTGTCCTCGGACGAAAAAAATGTCCTCGGAAGAAAGGTGTGTAAACAGGTCATGGTCCTCGGTCATTCTGTAATACAAACACACACATACACACAGGGGTGACTGCATAGATTCCTTTTACCTCCGGCAAGGAATCAAAAAGGGTACTATATAATTATAACCAGGGTTCAGTTTCTTCCGGATCTCCCTCACCTTCCAAGTTCTGAACTAGTGAACAAGTTTATTCAGCTCCATTGTATTGTCACAATGCAGGCTTCATGAGAAGGAATGCAACATATACTTCTAGTATTGCAGTGTGCATGTGGGCTATAATTATCAATGCATTGATGATGGCATGCATGTGTACTTTTCATTTAAACATGCACCAGTAGTGTGTAGGTTACACACTTAGTGATAAATTGTTCTTGGTGGAGATGTTCAAGGTCACTCAAAAACTGTTAACACATTAACTCGCATACACATGTTAACATGTTGAGATTCATTATGTCAGTCAATCTTAAACCTCTTTGTGTAGGTTGCCATTCATGTATACCAAAAATACTTGATTTTGGTGGTTATTCTGTGGCATTTAATGCTAATTAAAGCAAACCAACAAGACATTTACATTATTATTTCAGTTGTCTTGCCATAGTCATCCTTAGTACTCTTAATGGAGCGAGCACACATACAATATTGTTCATAATAAACAACCCTCCCATAATAAATGGCATGCCTAGGCTTCTTGCAATGCCCACATGTTCAGAGCCATTTCATTCGTTGGGTGTGCTCAGACATTTTCAGGTGTTTGTGTTGTGTCCTAGAAAACATAAAGTATTACAAAGTAAATACAACATAGACCTGTAATATACAAAAGAGAACCTTCTATTTTTTGAGGAAGATTAATTCTAAGGGCATTGCAATGTTGTATCTTAATACATTTTTGGTGATCATAGATCATCTGCAGTCAATATTGGTAAAATGAACAGGGGTCATACAATGAGTGCTTTAATTGGCTGATGATATTGTCTAAGCTTATATGGGTTTGTAGTTTTTCTATGATAATTTGATCAAATAAATGCTGAAAAGTTAGCAATCATCTCGTCTGGTATGAGTTAATGGTTGCCTATCCACAACTTAAATGTCAAAATCATTTTAAAACATTGTGTGAATTGAAATAAATTGGATTTGTGTTATCACTTCCAGGAAGCAAACTTTAACAGCCCATCTAACAAAGGTACATGTAGAAAATGTTTAATTTACAACATTTATTTCTACAGTTGCTCTAAATTTGGGTTTTAGATGCAATATTGGTATTTTCATTTGACGTCTTGCAGAGGTTAAAGGACAAATACATAAAAAGATGCCAATTTTTTTTATAAAATCTTACAATCAACTTTAAGTGGCAAGCAAGTGCATTTCATCCTTCGGATTAATCAGCCCAGTCAAAAAATCGGGATAAATTAGCCTGCATTAGTAAACAATTAGTAAACAATTGAGTGAGAAATTAAGTTAGTTCAGGGATGGTATTTACCCCATGGCAACCATAGCCATCCTGTTTTCCTGTAAAAATTGTTTAAAAATGACATTGTTCTAAGATGTACATACACTCTATGACCGGTGTTGAAGGCCAGTAATGTTGATAATGTTACATCAATGTACACACTTAATGTGTGGTCATATTTTAAATATTTCATATTTTTTGTATTTCATATTTTTATATTCAGGTCAGAGAGGAACGTGCAGCATCCTTGGCTGTTATTTCTGAGCCAGTTAATGGCTTAAGCCTAAAGTGTCGATTGCCAAATGGTGTCACAATGCAGCGCATGTTTCGGGCAGAAGATCAGTTGTCTGTGAGTATACTTAAGTATACAAGGTAAAAAAAATCACAAGGTATATTTGTCTGCTGAAGTGTGATGATTTAGATTCCTTGCCAAAAGGAATTTACTCAGTCAGGCACCATGTGTAGATATGTGATGGCGGCTCATAATCGTGTTATCTGAAGAACCACATATTCGATGGTCCAACTGAATCCCGAAATTTGGCCTTATCCACACAAGGTAAGAATTTTATATTTAGTGTATTGAGATGCCTGTTATGAACAGTGCTCATATCATCATGTACCTCCTAGCCTAACAATTAAATGGTAAACACCAAAACATGATGATGAAAACTTGATTTCATTGATATATACTACCAGCGCAGGGGGTACATGATCTCTATTGTTTATGGAGGGAGACAAAGGTCTTGATTACAGAAAATTTTGATTTGGCCAACAATACTTGGTATATAGGACCCAGGTAGAGAGCAGATGATTTCAATTGTTTACACCATACATGTATAATAACAGTGGCATAGGGAGTCTATGACCCATAATTTTCTGGTAGAGGTCAAAGACAACACCATATAACCTGATAAGGAAAGATTTAGCTGGTGTTGTGGAGTATCATAAGGAGTGGAGGATAACATTGTTGTTGGCTGAAGTCATTTGAGGTCAAACACTTCAAATTACATTTAGGTACAATGTATTTCAAATGACAAATCCATTGCCTTCATGTGCAGGTCTATATGAGAAACTGATCACTTTGTAACCAAAACTAATAAAAGGTTTTGTCCCTAGAGGATGGAAAGTTTCGAAAGTTCTGACATTTCATATAACCCTCCAACTATTAGAGTAACTACCATATTTACCAATCAGCTGAAGAATTTCTCACATGGGTGTAGAGAGAAAGCAGATGAAGTTTATTGCCTAAAGACAATGTAGCTGGGACGCAAAACCAGGTTATAGTCTCAAGAGCTGTTACCATCATTGCAAAACCACTATATTCTTTGTCATTTCAGCTCTTTCCAACAATACATATATGGATGTCTGCATGTTTATCGCCATGTCTATTATTCATGGAGGACCGGGGCCAATGTGTTTATCGAACACTTTTTATGAAAGGTACCTACCTACATGGCAAGTTCATTGTCAGTAGATGACATACAGGATGATCTTGTGAAGGATGTTTTGAAAAAGGTAATTAATGAAGTTGCCCTTTTGATTGATGCTGTCATGTAGTCATGCTGGTGGTTTTGTTTTTGGTTCTGATGCCACGGGCAATCATCAGAACCCTATGCGTTCAAGACCATGTGTGTGAGATGCTTTCGCTTGTGAACGCAATATCTCAAGTCGCGGGTGGTGGATCAATATCAAACTTGGTTATTTATAGTAGATCTATTTTGGTGTGGATTACATGAACATGAATGAGGGGGTGGGACCAACATGAAAATCCAGAAATAGAAGTGTCAAATGTAAGCTTGATATGCTTTATATTTTGCACAATGGTGTATCTAAGCTGCTTCGTATACATAATCCAGGTTATGGTGATCCCTGTTGAATAGCGTCTTGAATATTAATGTAGTAGTGCATACTGTCAACAAATCCATAGTGTAACAGTTGCTATGTTTCACCAATATTTTTGGTTCGGATGCAATCAAGTTGGCATGTGTATGTATGTATTGAGCTCTTGTAAACACAAACTTTCAAGGAGAAGGTGGAATGATATGGTATATATGTTGGGCATAATGAGTACATGGCAATTACCAGTGGCTTCCATCTGTGTATAGGCTGAGGTGGCATTATTCTTGAATTTGATTGCTATCAACTGGGTTGGGTTCACTTATCCTTTAAACACTTAATTATTTTTTTTCTCAACAGATTTCAGATGCTGTAACATTAGAAGATGCATCAAATGCAATGATAGATGGGCAAGATATTAAGTCATTGGGAGATAGGGATAGAAAACAGGATAATTTCTTACTGGAGAGATTGAGATTGGCTTATTGACATCGAAGGTTAAATTTCAATTAAGGTTGGCTGATTTAAATTACTACATTAAATCATGATTAAAAAGTTTTGCTGGGAAATTTATGAATTAAATATCAAATTTGTGGATGTTGGAATTTATGAAACTGAGAACTGATACATACTTTCAGTCATCTTAGACACGTGTGTACTGCATGCATGTACTAAAAACACTACAAAGTGCATGAATTCATGTGGTATCAATTAATGTGGACAATGTGTGTGATGGAGTTTGTAATGAGGCTTTACAAGTGGGGGAAACTAGATGATGTGAATTTGATACATACCTTTAATCAGGCTAACTCAGTTGGGACATGGATTAATCACATACCATATAAAGTTTCCATGGGTCAAAGGTCAAATAGTTGAGTAAGTCGTGGCAAGTAATGTTAATGGGGGAACCATGGGTGCATCTCATGCATGGCATATAAGTAACTCTTTATAAGTAAAACTTTGTAATCATGCTAACATGCGAAACTCATTTCCTGGTGTGTATACTGTTCAAAGAGATTTTGAGGTTCATCACTTGTTAAATAAATCATCTACTCACTAACATTTGTACCAACTATGAGAATGACCCTAGATTTACACACTGAGAAAGCATGATTACAAACTCTGTCAACATTCAGTCTGAGGACTCCATCGAAATATCCCTTATCCTAACCCTAATAGATCTTAAGGCTGGCTGAGGACATTTAGTTCCTCATGAATTCTTCAAAGGACCTGAAATTCGTGCCACATGTTGAACTCTAATGAGCTCAGTTTTGTTGATCTTTTTTATTCCTTGCCGGAGGTGAAAGGGATCTATGCAGTAGACTAGTGTGTGTGTGTGTGTGTATGTATGTCTGTGACACTTGTTGTAAGACGCAAGGTCGGACATAGGTCATACTTGGGTGGTGGATTACCCATAGTGAGTAGATGATCCCTAATGTTATGCGTAGGCGTCAAAGGTCATTTGAGGTCACCAGATGTCAAATACTGAAAAAATATTGTAGGTTCGGACATGGCTCATACTTGGGTGGTGGATTACCCATAATGAGTAGATGATCCCAATTGTTTTTGGTGGAGGTCGGAGGTCATTTGAGGTCAGCAGAAGTCAAAAGATAAAAACCTTGTCAAGGGAAACTTCAATTGAGCTGATATTAAGCATATTATGTTACCCAAAGGTCATCTGAGGTCATGAGAGGTCAAACAGCAAAATAACACTGCTAATAGTCAAGGGAAACATCAATTGGGCTAATATTTCCTTCTGGCCTATATAATAGTGATAGTGAGTAGATGTTCCCTATTATTTTTAGTAGGGGTAGGGGTCAGAGGTCATATGTTAAAGGTAAAAAAATTATTTTGTTCTCAAATGTTGGCTCATATAAGGGGCGGGTTACCTTTGTACATACAGCCAGATTGGGTTCAAATTCTAATATTAATGTGTGCATAAAGTACACATACACCAACTGTTATTGATGTTCACATGTTCAACAAGAACAAGCTCATAGGAACCATTGCTTAATGTACTTGCCTCCAGTTATATCACCAAGCCTAGTTAGTGAGCCTACATGTATATTGTGAAGTAAGGATCAATTTGTGAACTTCTCTGTTATTTTGCAGGTGGTGAAAGCCAATTATCATTTGAAAAATTACTAATATTCTCAACTGCATGTGATGTCCTTCCTCCACTGGGCTTTCATGTAACACCTTCCATGGAGATAATACATGATGGAGGCCTGTACCCCACATCAAACACATGCTCACTTGTGTTAAGGCTTCCAGTCCATGCAAGCTATGATGATTGGAAGGTTAAAATGGAAACCGGGATACTTGAATCACCAACATTCGGTTCGGGCTAGACCCATATTGATTAGATAAAACCTAATAATTGAGAAGGTCATTTGAGGTCGACACTGCTTTATTTCTGAAACTTTGTAATTGGGCTGTTTTTATAGGGGAAACTCAGTTGGTATGTGGATCACCCATATTGAGTAGATGAACTTTTTTGACTTCCTAAGTTCATTTGAAGTCAACACAGGTAAATTGCTGAAAACAACCCTATAAAAAGCATGTTACCTTTCTAATGTAAATACACATTTCACTTCATTCAGATCTTCATTCATTACTTTCATAAAATATGGTCTTATCACATGTTGCCTTTCATTTCATTCAGATATTAAATCCATCCAGCCTTTAATATACTTGCCAGGTCTATTTTGAAGTAATATTTGGGTCATTTGCTACTTGTAGATATCCATTTCTTTCACAACATATGGTCTTATTTATCACATGTTACCTTTCTTAATGTAAATTCAGATATTAAATGATACTTGTTCCTACCAGTATGCAAGCTATAAATCCATCCAGAATTTAATATTATACTTGCCTAGTCATTCGCTACTTATAGAAATCAATTTCCTTCAATATTAATATTTACAAGCTAATTTGAAGTTGATCGAGTGGGGACTGGCACCCCGGTGGTATGGTCCTATTACATATTTCACTTCCTGACCAGTATGCAAGATACTAAAGTCCATCCAGATACTTGTCAGCAGATACTTGTCAGGTCTAAGTAATATATTATCATTTAGATATCATTTAGATATCACACGTTGCCTTTCTAATGTATTTCATAACATATTTCATAACGTATTTCATAACATATTTCACTTCAGATATTAAATGATACTTGATCCTGACCAGTATGCAAGTTATAAATAAATCCATCCAGCCTTTACTATACTTGCCAGGTCTATTTGAAGTAATATTATGGGTCATTTGCTACTTGTAGATATCCATTTCTTTCATTAAAGTATGGTGTTATCACATGTTACCTTTCTAATGTTTCATTTCATTCAGATATTAAATGATACCTAACCAGTATGCAAGTTATAAATCCATCCAGCCTTTATTTAAAGTAATATATGGGTCATTTGCTGCTTGTAGATATCAATTTCTTTCATAAAGTATGGTCTTATGTTACCTTTATTCAGAAACTAAATGATACTTGTTCATGACCAGTATGTAAGTTTAGATTAGTCCATCCAGCCTATTCTTGCCAGGTCTATTTTCATATAAATTTCCTTCAATGTAAATACATATTATATGCTACGTATTTGAAGTTGGTCATTTGCTACTATAACAGGTTACCTTAAATATATAGTTCACTTCATTCAAATATTAAATGAGACTTGATCCTGACCAGTATGCAAGATACAAAAGTCCATCCATCCAGATAATTGGCAAGTCTAATTTAAGTAATATATAGTAATTTCTTACTTGTTATAGATATCAATATCAATATGAAGACCATATGTTGCTTTTCTAATGTTAATACATATTTCACTTTATTCAGATATCAATTTCTTTAATAAAATATCACATGTTAAAATACATATTTCACTTCAGATATTAAATGATACTTGTTCCTGAATGCAATTTATATATGGGTCATTTCCTACCTATGGGCACATGATACACGGGTTGTGAAGAGAAAGACATTTGGGGACCGCGCTTTCTCTATAGTAGGACCTAAAGAGTGGAACAAGCTGCCTCTTGAAGTGAAAACTTGTAGTACGTTTAATATTTTTAAGAAGAAACTTAAAACACATTGCTAATTTTATATATAATTATAAGGCATGGTTTTATGATATGTTACCTATGCACCTTCTCAGATTTTAAATCTCACTGTTTGTCAGTTTTGTTCTGCTTACCAGAAGGGTTCTTGCAGGAAGAAAATGTATCAGTGTTTGACCCCATTGACCTCAAAATCCATTGAATGGGGATATGAATCCAACTTG
>JAODFY010008760.1:0-13260 GCA_027580055.1 Paracaudina chilensis | reverse complement strand
CCTAGTATAACGTATCATTAGGCCTAATGTTAGGCCTGAACTAATGTTAAATCCAAATTTAGGCCTGGCCATTTTTCCATGGCAGTGCCCACTGGACACCTAACAGGGGCCCTGTCATGGGTCCCTGGATTGACCCCACACGTTTTTTCTGATCGCTAAGTGGTCGCGATGTTGCATTCGCAACATTATCGATCCCCCCCCCCCCTTTTTAGCACTTCTGGCGGAAACCCTGACCATAAGTGTAAATATCATGCTGTGAGACCAATGTAGGATCTGGGTTTATCATTGGGATTGACAACTCTTCAATAACACAACATCAGTTGGATGGATAGGCTAGGGTAATTGTTTAGTCTTATTTGTACAGTTGATACAACTTCAGGTGGACACTTCAGTCGGACTTTTGTCTAAGACCTTCATGGCAACATTGAAACGGTGTGGCACCACTTTATAAACTGGCATTGCAGCAGACATTGGTCTGACTAGATGAGGGTATGCTTTACTACACAAATCCATTTTTATAATACAGTCATTCTTTGTTAATAACCTAGGTTTAGGCCTAAATAGAGGTTAGGCCCCTATGGCCTAAATAGCATTTGCTACATTAGAATATGCAGGCCTAGCCTAGTTTAGACTAACAGTAACACCGAGTAACACTAACATTGTAACAATACGTAAAATTTACGAACGTCACCGATACGGAGTTGATTCACTCATTTGGGAAAGGAATGTTTAAAATGATTAGGCCTATGCATTTTGGAACAAACCTCGTATTGTCTAATATTGACCCAAGTTATCGCATAATCACATTACCGGAAAGGGCTAAATGATGGAAAACGAACACTTCCAAAGCCGAAGTTTTCATCACATTCACAACATCAGCTGAAACTTCAGCTGAAACAGTAAACAGAGGTCAAGAAATAAAATGAATATTCAAAAGGTCAATACAGTTTTGTCTTTCTCCTATCTCTTGTTACACAGAACTTCAGTGGCTTGGTTAATTAACCTTTTTACTGGAGCGCCACCTTTCCCTGGGCTCGCCCGTAGGTTGCTAATTGAGGACTTCTGTCAGCCCGGAGCAAAATTATATTTTGTATGACAATGTGAAGTGCATCGTTCGTTTGGTATATCAAACGGCACCACTATGTACAGATTACTCACAGTGACATCGAACATATTAAAGTGAACCCAGCCGATGTCTTGAGCAAGACTAATGCAGTGGCGTCGCCAAGGGAGGAGGGGGCCTCCTTGGGCCCAAGCCCAACCCTAATAAAAATGTCCAATGTTCCACCAAATGAGATTTGTGATATTGATTTAAAAAAATGTAATATATTTGCTGATGTCCCTTGGCATGAATTGTTGTGTCCCCGTTGTGCTTCCCTACTGTGAGATTTCTGGGGATGCCACTGGACTAGGTAAAAAGGAAATGTCTTTTAAATCGAAATTTAATAATCTTAATTGCTCCTAGAATTAACTTTAAATTGATACCGATCATAATTCGGGATAGATTCTACACCCAGTAACCTATCGTGTTTAATTCGGATAAATCGCAACATTCGTCACATATCCATTTAGTTCATCAAAATATTTTATAACCCAATTTCGAAGACCCACTTACCGAGATATTTACACTATATGTAATTATTTATGTCATTTCTCGTGATTTGATTTACTTATACTGGTCTCGAAGCGGGGGCCTGTCGGTAGAGTGTCCTACAAGCATTCGGGAGTCCCGGGTTCGAATCTCGAGCTGTCCTCTTGCGACTTCTCCGTCGAAGCTGTGTACACAGTGGTGACGGACAAGTATATATATATAATATAACCTCTGATAGCATTATGCTACACGATACAACCGCAGTATAAATCATTATATTTACAGTGCGCCCTCACTTTACACAGCCCGCTCAAAGGACAAAGGAGCGCCCCACTATAGCTGTGAACTTCCTCGTTGACATGCCCGATACATTTAAGCCCGACCAATGCTTCCTGATAAAACTGCCAGTGTTAAACTTGTGGTCGCAACCCATTTTAGGGTCGCTAAAAATTTGGAGGGTCGCCAAATACGAACAGATCCTACATCATCAACAGGAGGGATGTCCGGAGGGCCGCCAGGTCATTCCAGGGTGAAATATGGGGTCGCCAGGTCAGTCCAAGGTGAAATATATATAAGGTCCCAAGAATTTGAATATCCGCAGCTACCCTCTCCTACCCTTCACATGGAATCTTTGAATTGGCCATTCACGGAATTTACAGTTTCCCATACCATGCATGCCCATTTGTATTTTTTAATTTTATTTTTTAGCTAGAACGATTTTGTTAGCTAAAGACATGGGCGTCAACAGGCGTGAGACAGGGGGGACACATCCTCCATTTTTGCTTCTGTAACTTACGATGCCTCATTCATTAACAACCATTTTCATTAATACTTATCTGAAATGGCAGACATTTGATCCGGAATAATGTAAGTGCAATTTTTAAAATTGAAAAAAGTTGCAAGGATTAGGAACCTCAACATTAGTACATACAGTGCACCATTTTGCATCTCAGCAATACAATACTTTTCCAAGGGGGACACCCCTCCACTTAGACCTCTTCTCCAGGACGGTGATCACTATATTCACTAACTTCTTCGTGGAAATGCCCCCCCCCCCACACACTTTTCAGAAGCTGTTGACGCCCTTGGCTAAAGAGGTTAAAAGTCGCCCAATTTGCCCATGGAGTATACAATAATGAAGCCGTCTGAACCAAATTTCACATTTTCAAGAAACAAATCACTAATTTAATTAAGAAGAAAAAGACAAGCTGCTGAATGTAATGCGCATATGCAATGCAATGTCAACTTAAGTTGTGACGTCATGACGTCATGACGTCATTGTGAACGTAGACAAGCTGCTGAATGTAATGCGCATATGCAATGTCACACAATGTATGATGCCAGACACTTAATGAAAGTAGAATTGTGAACTGAGACCAAAAGTCGACATCCCAACCGCCAAATAGGCTTATGTTATTGGGCACCCAATTAATGTGTTTATTCCTCTTCTTATTTATCAGAAGAAAAAAAACATAACTTAAGTTGTGACGTCATGACGTGACGTCATGGTTATTGCGTAATTAGCTTTTCTTAATTTTGAGGAATAAACTTCAACACGTTATAACATAAAAAACGGAAGAATATAGGACGTTGGGAGTTGGACCAATGGGTACCTTTTTTTCTTTCGCTGTCATCTATATTGTGTTTGTATTTGCCGTGCCATGACCTCTTTTACAAAATTATTCTCGGTCATTTCGGCGATATTTGAAGATGTGAAAACACTTTTACTTTCATCTACCACAGCCCAGGGGCTGCATAACGCTGTCTATTTCGGCATGAACATATTTATTTAAACCAAATTTGGAAGTGCAACCAATTATTTAAACAAACCGTTTCAAGCATTGAATATTTGTCTTTAACATTTACAAAAGGTCACGGTTGCCTTCCTATTTGCTCTAACATAACTTAAATGAATGTTTTTGCTATGACCTCTTTAATGCGGCTTGTGTATGGTTTACATGTACCGTCGATTCGTCACTATTCCATTACTCATTAGCGACCTCGCGACGCTGTTAGAACCGGACGCATCTTGATGCTAGGACCGCCATGTAAAGTCCCCATCAGGCGGACTCCCGTGTACCCATTCTTTGACTATTTTTTCCTTCAAATTCTGGAGATGCAGGGACAACTTACCCATCACCATTACACAGTAGCCGTGCTATATAACAACTCTGTGTTTCCCCCTCCTCGAAAAAGCTTTCAAAAGCCTGTTTCCCCATTTTCAAAATTTGTTTCTTGAGAGTTAACCCAATAAGTACAAAGTCTACACCCCTTGATTTGATTGATATACTATTTTATACCAAGTAATTCAACATCGGTCCCATATGGATATTCACTGGAAACTTTTTAGAATAACTTTCTTAAAATATAATTAAGGCTGGGATATGTGTTTGTCAGCATGTTGCAATTTCCTGATTACCTTGTAGACCTACGTGTAGTTGTCCCGGTGTGATCAAAATGGGATAACTGACCTTGCAAAAATAAATAGCGTTGCAATATGCATTTGTCTTCCGCAAGGCAAGTGGCAACATATATATATGTTTCAACACCAAGGTTCATTTGTTGTGGAAAGTGCTAATAGTGGGATGAGTGCAGGTAACCAACCTGGCTGGCTTCGTACACCGCTCCCACGCATAACAAACTGAAATTGCAGGTTTATTCATTCTCTTTTGGCGTTCAATGGAATATTGTAGGTCGACCATCGCACTGCACTGCAGACTACGCAAGCTTAATTCTGCTTCACCGAAGGATATATTCGCTCATTTTTAAATTTGATTGGAATTTACAATACGATCTGTATATTTTCTGGACGTGGATCAATATTGACATGAAGTTTAACCTACAGAAACCAAAGTTTTGAAGTATTTATGAATTTTATAAGTAATCTTTCTGTCTACTTCCGCCTACGGAGTGTGCAACAGGCCTGCAAACTTAATTTAGTGTAGGCCTAACTTGTTATATAATTCAGTGTGTGCGTGCCTAACGTCAGTTTTACTTAGTTCACGATCCTGTCCGTCAGTCTGTTGTAACGTTAAAGTTGCATTGGCCTAGCCTAGGCCAATCCAACAGAGCTCCAACTGTGAATTTAAGTTGAAGAAAACTTCTTGTTGTCATCTGTTTCGTTAAACCTGTGCACAAAATTATGTAGTGATGTCCAACGTCCCAACGTTATTTAGGTTACATGTAGGCTACCACAGAATCTGAACAATGTTTGGTTAAATTGACCATACTGTAATTTTGTACTGGGGTGTATGACAAACTGAGAGTGATAAGTACCAGCAACAATCTTGCCTGTCTACAGTGAATCAACAAGTGGGTCGGCCTATGCAATATTAAAAGTCACTCACCCAGCTAAACAAACCAATACTGTATATTTCCAACATAAATTGATAACCAATAATAAAGGAGCGCAGCATTTTTCATGTGAACTGTTTTTTTTTTCAACTCGAGTGGAATAATAACGATTAACAATGATCAAGAACATCCGTAACATGGTGAGCAAGAAGAAGAGAAGGTTTACAGATGGCTCTTTTGATTTGGATCTGAGCTGTATCCTTTAATTACTATTAATGTATAGTTACCAATTTAGTTATTTAAACTTACTTTCATTTAAATTTTATGTTCTCATTAATATTTTTCTTTCTTTGCAAAGTCTCTTGCAATCATTACGACATGACAAGTGTAATTTTATTTCTCTTTGTGCCATTTTAATTTACTTGCTGCCTTTTAAATTTTTTGGGGCATTTTACTTTTTGCCTTTCTAGTACCTGTTCTTTATGCCTTTCCCAACTGTCTTTTCTTTGTTTTGGTACTAATGCATTTTTGTTTCTTTTATTGGTGATCTGTATTAATGTTGCACTGTATGTTCACATTTATGGGTACTAAGTTAGAATCTGTACCCGGACGTAACTACATAACAGCTATTACCCTAACCCTAACCTAAACCCCTATCCTAACCATAATCCATACCCTAACCCATACCCAACCCCTGTTTGATGCAGCAGTACTTATTAATTAATTATTAGTTAATTCCGGGTACAGATTCTAAATAAGCCCATTTCTGACATAAATGAATGGTACCAAATTGTTGGAAGACAATCATGTACGCTAATAATTTGACAAGTTTCAGTTGCCCATCAGTAAATCTGGTAAAGTAGTCTCGGAACACTTGTCTCCCCATAATTTCTAACACTGACCATCCCACCTTCCCAACAACACATCTGTAATAGATATAAAAAAAAAAAATGACAATCCAGAGTTGATGATGGAAATTACAATCTTGGGAAAATTATTTGTATGGAAAACGAAACGGGCAAGAGAGTTCATCACAGAAAATGAAAACCATGTCATTGACTTTCACATACCCAATTTGGAGAAGATTCCCAGGGGTGCACAAAAATCATACATACATTGCAACCGAAATCCATTTTTTTTTTAAATAACATATTTTTTGTTAGAAAACAAGAAACACATTGAAATGCATTGTTTTATTTTACAATACCGGTACCGAAAAAGTCATGATTTTTTAAATAGAACAGAAAAAAAATGGAAAAATTACATTGGGGGTAAGGATGGAAGGATTTGTAATTCACTAGAGTGAGGTTGGTTGGATCACCATCTTCTGCTTCCAGTTATTACAGCGTCACTGCCCATTTCTGCTTGAAAGGTACCGTTCATTACCCGTTAATTAATACTGCTCATGAGATGTTTATTGCATGTTTTTTGCACATGATCACATCAATGTGACTTGTGCTATAAAATACCCTATTTAATCCTTTCTAATTGGTTCTGAATACCCAGGTTTCTTTATGATGTCTCTATTAAGGCTGACAATTTGAGTGTTAGTTTTTGGTTTGCCCATTTTCTGTCTTTGGTGTCACATGGCATGGCGATATGCATATTGCATAGCAGCTCACCTCCCTTTGTACCGAGCTCTCACCCTCAAACTTGCTCAAAGAAGCAGATACAAAACGTGTCATCCATGACCCCAGGCCCCTACTTTGAAAAGTATGGCAGTGCCAATGTTAATAGATTACAGTTTTCTAGAAAATTCAATATGAATTCTGAGCAGGCTTTTTTTAAAAATAAATCATTATTATTGGGTAATCTCATCTGGCCCACTCATGGATGGAAACCTGTTAAAAAATATCTAAGGTCAACATAGGTCAAACACTGAAAATGTTGTAAACACCATAACTTGACATGACCATCTTGAATTGAGCAAATACTTACTCTGTATGTTCTTATTAGTAAGAACAAATCTGTGTTCTTTTTGGTTGAGGTCAAATGTCATCTGTATTCAACAGAGGTCAAACAGAACCTAGAACACTTGGTTCTCCTATTTGGTGTGTACAGATTACTCTTAATATTGAGTACAAAAACCAATGGAGAAGCCATGAAAACTTGGAAAATTATAATATATCAGAAATTTATCAGCTATATTTTGTTTTAATATTACTTTAATAGGAAAGTACTAAAAAAAATTCCCCAATGGAACGCCAAAAGGTCTGTCAATATGGAACTATTGTACCAAAGTTTGTACAACAATTCCATTTCTTTTGAAGTGTCCGTGACATTCACAATTTTAACACAAAATTGTTTAACACTTTATTGAAGTTATTGTATAGCACTCTTTGTTTAAATACTTATTGTTCAAAAGTTCCTGTTGTGTAATGGATATAACAGGTACATATAAGTGGTTCTCTACAGTAGCATAGTCAACCTTGAAATAAAATGACCCCTAGTTTTCCAGGTTTCCTTCCAGTTGAGTTGTGTCAGATGCCAAGCTCTTGCTTGCCACAGCCAGCCATATGGTCAGTGTGTTAGTTCACAAAAATCATGGACTGAATTTGTGTGCGACACGTTTGAAGGTCATTGGTACACAATCACACCTATAGGCATGATTCTGGTACAAGTTTAATTGACAGTATACACTGATCCATAACAGGGTAATACCTGCAGTATTTTAGTACTCACAGGCCAAGGAAAGCTGCTCATTTAATACTGTATAACTGCATACGGTATTCATTCTTATAAAAGCACACTGCGCAAAGACAAACAAAACCATGCACGTCATGGGTTTAACAGAATCGCGTAAAAAAGGGTTTTATGATATAGGCCACAGGCTACCTAAAAAACTGATAGGGAGTAATAATGCAGAAATAAAAAAATAAAAAAAACTATCAGCAAAAATGTGTCCATTAAAACTCATTTTGACTGTTAGGACAAAACTAAAGCTAAAAAGATTGTTACCATTGGCCCCCCTTCATCTCACAACGGCACCAGCATTATTAATGTTTTAGCTGTAATTTCCTCAGTAGCTTTACATGTAGTGTTATTTCAAGTCTTAAAGTGTGCAACTGTGAATTAGGGTATAATAAATCATAAAGTTGACAAAAATGCACTTGGCTACTATGAGGCCATGAGCTTCTATTCGAATGAATACATTACATACAATAGGCCTATACTATACATGTATATATTATATACATAAGTGTATTATATAGCCTACTGCTTCGAAATATATAGTGTGATGTGTCTGTAAAGCGCTTTGAGCACTTCGGTGAAAAGGCACTATATAAATCCCAGATATTATATTATGTTTGATCACATACATGTAATCTATCATGTAAAACAACTTTATTTTGCCAATTGTAATATAACACTCATAAACCAGAATTTTACAAACAGTTTTGTTTGGTTACAAATTGTACACACATAGAGTTGTAGTTAGTATAATGAGTTACTTGAACATTGAACTAACTCCAGATAGCAAATTTAGCTAGAATATAGCATGGTTTTCTGTCCACCCCCTCCCCCCAAAAACCTCTGACATTGCCTTTACAACAGTTGAGTTGCATATACTCTTGCAATCACTGTACCCTGGTTCGTGACATTTTTGCGGTGAATGGCATCGGACAAAGACCATTGTTTCAGAGAGTTCAGCCTTAAGTGAAAATAAAAAGATCTAGATCAACCCTTCACAACATGAAACAGCTTTGTACTCGGAATTGAACAGACTTGGAAAAAAATGCTGAGGTTGCTTTAGGAAACTGTAAAGTATTGTCTTTACTTTTATAGAGACCATTACAAAGTGGGAAGTTTTTCAAAGTCATGTGGGTGTGTCATAGAGACCTGGGGACTGTCGATTCACAATCAGAAAGAATGATCAGTAAATATATGAATGTATATTTGCTATTTTTATTTTCATGCTATCATTATTTGATTAATTGATCTTGTTGAAAGATCTTGGCGATGGATATTTGCTATGCTTTCATAGTTTGATATCTATTGAGAGTGGTAAGAGTGGGCGGCTTTTCTGGCACACAAACTGCACATGTAAGGCGGGGGAGTACCATAGTAGTACCAAATTTTACAAATTGCTACTCTTTTAGAATTTTATTGAGTCACACATTTTGTTGTGGGAGGGGGGGGGGGGGCAAAGTCTTTACTTTTGTGATTTTAAATTATTAGGTTATCTTGTTAAGTCGACTACTTGTTTTGCGGTTGCCGTGTTCCCAGGTAAATCATTTTAGGATTTGTGCTGGCACCCGATATAACAAGGGGTTCTGTTTTATGCATCAGTTGTGAAGAACTTGTGAATCAGGAGTGCAGGTATGCAGACCCTATATTGAAGGAAGTTCTGTTTCCTCCAATCAGTATCATACTGCCTTGTCCCTTTTATACACTATACCCAAAGGTATATATATCTATATATATATGTAATATGTATATGTAGCCTATATGTAGTGTTTCAATATAGTTTCTTTATTAATATTGATAAAATTGACATATTTTTGATAACTATTTAGATTTATTATCCTAGAAAAATGTTAATATTTAATATAAATATAAGCAGATGTTTAGAAATTATAATAAGAATATGTATAAATCGATGTACATACAAAAAGAACATTAATACATATTGTTTTTCTGTGGGAACCTGTAGGGGCTTTTTCCTCCAATACTGTGTTGTTCTGTTATATATATACTGTATGTACACTATGTACTGTACAGGGCTAAAATCTAACACTTGTCCGAGATGACTAAAATTTGCATTGAACAGATAGAATTGGGAAGTAGTTTGTCCAACAAACAACTAAAGAACTGAACATTTCCACAGTAGGATTAACAGATTTTTTCCATGCACTCACTGTAATGGTCTCAGAAATGCAAGTGATCTAAACTTAACCTACATGTACTGGTCATTTAGACAACCAAATTAGTAAAGCAGTTTGTCAATTCAAAACATTTTCCTAAAAATCAGGCCTGTATGTAGTATATAAATGGCAAGAAATCACTATGCAGCTGTGCATTCTGTTCATGCGAGCAACAAATCTGTTCGTGTGAGAATTTAAAATATGTAAAATTTTTTCTTTTGTTTATTTGTGTATTGTTTTATTTATTTCTTCTTCATTATAGATAACTCTAAGGATCTCAAGGTTGACAATTACAGTCAAATTTTAAATTGGCTCCTTGTACCCCCAAAATGGCACCTGTTTCCCCCAAAATGGCACCTGTTTCCCCCAAAATGGCACCTGTTTCATCTGAAATCCCTGTGAATGGGAGCCATTTTCCTCCCAAAGTGGAGCGCAGCTCCAGCATCACTAAAGTCCCATCGATTACATCCGTGTTCGAATCTGTGCTGCAGTTGTTAATGAGAGTTCTCTGCTTCAGGTTGTTTGGCATGGCTGTTGAACAGTGGTGATGGACAAGTTGCTTCCACCTCTCTCCAGATTGCGAGGTAGTCAAGGAATGGGGTACACTCGCGCTAGTCAGATCGGGAAGTTAAATGAAAGATAATTTTTAGTGAACATTAATCTTGGTGCATTTTTGGCTTCTGAATGATAAACATTTTAAATTGATGACCAATGTTACAGCAGTTTGTATCTGCATACTTTTTGATGGTACAGTCATGTTTAAAGAAAACATTTTTTTTGGGTGGGGGTGGGTGGGTGGGGAGTGGGCATGGGAGGGATTGGTGGATTTTTTTACATAGACTTTTCACAGATTTTTAGTGACTGACTGAAGGAACAATTTACACTACCACATGGCTTACTGTTATCTAATTAGACTAAAGATGGTAAACAATACTGTAGTTACCACCCATCTTGTGCTACATTTAACAAATATTCTGCCTTATCTTTTATCTCCCGACCTCGCTGACTGAGGTCCTTATCTACAGCATTGTAAAATACCAAGTGTGATGTCCCTTTACAAAACTTTATTTTTTTCTGGGAGGGATGAGTTATATATACCTCATAATGCCAATAGTCATTGCCAGTTTATGACTAATAGCCCCAGTAGACTATGAAATTCAAATAGACAATCACCATCCTGCAATTGGGGTGGTTTTATTTTAAGTTCTCTTCCCTTGAGACAAGATAAAGGGAAGTACCTCTGAGAACCTTGAATAAGACTGTGCAGCTTTTTACGACATATAGTGTTAATAATTTTCAAATGGTTTTGAGTCACTTTTTATTGTCAGTCCCTCCTGCATGTTGCATTTCTGTTTTTTACTGTACTGTTTATTGGCTAAAACTTTAAACAATTAAATCCTTTATTTTGCAATCCCTAAGGAGTGTTCTTCACTGAATTTTTGTTGTAACTAATGGTGTATAACAGGACTGCCAATAATCCTGGAATATAC
Source organism: Paracaudina chilensis (assembly GCA_027580055.1). Classification (NCBI taxonomy): domain Eukaryota; kingdom Metazoa; phylum Echinodermata; class Holothuroidea; order Molpadida; family Caudinidae; genus Paracaudina; species Paracaudina chilensis. Next base: position 2,020 of record JAODFY010008760.1, on the reverse strand, counting down.
AAATTTGGAAAAGTGATTGTGGCCTTGCCCACATAAGAGAAAGCAAGGGAGATCCAGAGTTTTACCCCTCCAGGGAGATATAGTTACGTTGGTCCTGGTTGCGTCCAAGTTTGAGAATGGGTGCAAGATCAGCGTTGAGCGGAGAGCACTGCGCAAGCATGGAAAGGTCACATACAAGTAGACTGTTTACAATTTTTCGCTGCCAACGTGCGCCAAAACGGTACGTAAGTGATGAGCATCAGACTGAGAGATGTTGGGTCACGGGATCCCTGCATGTCCCACGAGGGAAATCACGATTTCGGGGGTCTGAGTATGTGAACACATTACATTCTTATCACCCTTGCGGGCTCTGATCCTCCTTGCGTTCTCAAGTGTGAACAAGGTCTTCGAACCCACAACATCCAAGTAGAGCACATTACCGGTGCATATAAAAGCTGCATGATTACCAGTGAAAACTGATACCGAAAACAAAACAGTTGATTTTCAACTTGGGATTTATGTGTCTCATGGGTTTTGCACTAGCCATAGGTGAGGATGGGTGCTCTGCAGACTAGGCATAGGTGAGGATGGGTGCTCTGCAGACTAGGCATAGGTGAGGATGGGTGCTCTGCAGTTGGGAGGCTAAGCTTTCCCTTGGGTTAGGCAAAAGTGCCATCTATACAAGCCCCGCAAAAAAGAAGATCGTACAATACTAAATAGATTTAGAGATTAGAATAGTGCTAGAGCATCGTGGGCAGATGGGTCACCTTGGGATGGGGATTCTGATGGGGATGTTATTGGCTGTCTAGGTTAGACCATTGTTCCCCTTGCCCTGATAGCTGACATCTCATTGGGATGGGGGTTCAGATGGGGATGTTATGGATTGTCCAGGTTGGACCGTTGTTCCCCTCCCCTGATAGCTGACATAACTGATGCACCAGACATTCAAAGTATGTTGCATAAATGGAATTAGCAGATACTTCTTGCCTCTCCCCCCTCCCCACCCAGGTTGCCTTCCCATTTCATTCCCAGTTAAGTACATATTTTTACATGAATACATCTAACATGCAGAAATACATGCATACACTCCATTCAGTACTGTGTGTTTGCACCCCAGCCAGATTTTTGGTGCCTCCACCGGTGTCCTTCAATGTTTTGTTTCATAATATTTGTCCGCTAGACTAGTTTCATTCATGAAACAGCGCCTAGTGCATCATCGCCATGCAGTTAACATCCTGTTAGTTTCCTCGAGTGTATTTTAACAACTGTGATTCCACAGGAAAAGGCGGATATGACGACCACCGCTTCAATTGAGGCCCTTTGCATGCAATGTGAAGCAAAGACATACTGTTACGGTCACTGCACTGGTTTCACATTGTATTATGATGTTAAAAGGCAGACATACTGTAGTACTGGAGGGAACTAAAAAGAAAATTACTTTTTTCAACAAATACAGTAAATCAGTAATAGACCATATTCCATTGACTATAATCTTAAAAGGTGTTAACCGATTTTTATTTGAATTATAGTCATATTATATTAAACTGGTAGATGATTCATGATTGGTTTTTGTTTCTGTGACATGAATATTAATGAGTGGGCCAGCCCCTCACTCAGAGGTCCCTCCTTTAATGAAATCACTTGATGTGACCCCTGTATTTAAAGAAGTTGGACCATCCTGCATTAAACGTGTTGGTTTTCTTGTTTGGTTCACAATTTGCACATTTCACTCATTTTAATGCAAGTTAATTAACCAGTACTGAATGTGTCTGATGACAAGTAGCCTATACTTAAGGTGTACTACTGTACACTATTCAAATAGCCTACTGTTACATGAATATTAACATTTGCATTTATTGTTCCTTTTTGGTTACTTGCTTTAACAAAAGGAACCTATGCATTCAACTTGGCATGTGTACAGTATGTGTGTCTGTGACACTTGCTTGGATACGCTAACTCAATAACACCATATGGAGAAGGTGTGCCCTATTTTTTTTGGTGCTCATATCTTGAATATTAATGAGGTTATGGGGTCAAATGT